>CM055121.1:781438311-781688311 GCA_029206835.1 Rana muscosa
TTTCAACTTGCACCTACAGGTAAGCCTAGATTAAGGCTTACCTGTAGGTGCAAGAAATATCTCCTAAACCTACACAGTTTAGGAGATATTTAGTAAAAATGACATTGCTCCGTGTCTACGGCGCATGCGCGCCGTAGAGAACGGCGCATTCATGGGGTTAATCCCATTCACAAAATCGGCTACTTCCCAGCAATAGCTGGGCGTAGCTGATTGTGAAGGCTCTTGCGCGCATGCGCAGAGTGACGTCACCGCCGCTCCGGCCAATCACAGCGCCGGAGCGGCGCTGTGATTGGCTGCAGCGGCGATGGATGCGGCTAGATGGAGGGACGCGGACGGCTTCGGGGGCCCCGATCTAAGGTAAGTGGTACATAATGAGCTAATATAATAGTCATACTAGCTCATTATGCCTTTCTCTTACAGGTGGGGGAAAAAAAAAATGTGGGTTTACAACCACTTTAAGCCCTTCTCAGGCAGTGTCATTGGTACAGCATTTTTTAGCATTGATCACTGTATTAGCGTCAGTGGTCCACAAAAAGTGTCAGTTCGTGTCAGAATGTCCACGGCAATAAGAAGTCGCTGATCACTGCCATTACTAGTAAAAAAAATTAGGATTTTTTACTCACCGTAAAATCCTTTTCTCTGAGTCCATGGACCGACACAGCTTCTCTATTGACAAAGTGGGTATTATCCGTTAATTAGGAGTGACTAGGCAGAAAAACTTGTAAAAAGTGTTGCATCACACCTTCTACAGTACCACCCAGGGGGCAGACCCTCTGGGTATACCCTCTCAGTCTGCACATCGCAGATCAGTTCGTCAAAAAGCAGTACAAACTTAAAAAGGAGGGGTGGGTGCTGTGTCGGTCCATGGACTCAGAGAAAAGGATTTTACGGTGAGTAAAAAATCCTATTTACTCTTTCGTCCATGGACCGACACAGCTTCTCTATTGACAAAGTGGGACGTCCCAAAGCAGTGTCAGAGAAAAACGAGGGGTGGTAACAGCATAAAAACAAACTTCACCCCAAAACACAAAACAGCACTCCTCCAACGGGGGAGTTGCAACTCTAAACAGCCGCCTGCAAAACCTTGCGGCCGAAAGAGGCATCCGAAGATGCACCTACATCAATTTTGTAGAATTTTGTGAAAGTGTGAGCGGACGACCAAGTCGCCGCTTTACATAGTTGGGAAACAGACGCTTGGTGTCGGAAAGCCCCAGAGGCACCTATTGCCCTGGTCGAATGCGCCGTGACAGGAAAGGGGGGCGCCTGACCCTTTAAGGCGTAAGCCTGGATTACTATCTGTCGGATCCACCTAGAGATGGTGGCCGATGAGACTGCTTGGCCCTTCTTGGGACCAGCCACCGAAACAAACAGTGAGTCTGACTTCCGGAACAGGGAAGTAGCAGATATGTATACTCTCAAAGCTCGGACAACGTCCAAGGAATGCAACGCCGACTCCTTAGGATTCGACGGCTGAGGACACAAGGATGGAAGTACAATGTCTTCGTTGAGATGAAAAGCCGAAACGACTTTCGGAAGAAAGGAAGGCTGCGGCCGCAGCACCACCTTATCCTTGTGGAAAATCAAATAGGGAGCCTTGCAGGACAGGGCTGCCAGCTCAGAGACTCGTCTAACTGACGTAACAGCCACCAAAAAGACCACCTTCTGAGAAAGTGTCAACAGGGGAATATCTCTAATATTCTCAAACGGTGCCTTCTGAAGCACCGAGAGGACCAGGTTCAAGTCCCACGGAGGTAACGGGGGGCGGACCAGAGGGGCCACATGTCGAACCCCCTGCACAAATGTACTCACGAGAGAGTGAGTCGCCAGGGGTCGCTGAAAAAAGACAGCCAGGGCAGATATCTGTCCCTTAATCGTACTTAGGGCAAGCCTTTGGTCTACCCCATGCTGTAAAAACAGCAGGATTCTGGAAACCAAATAGGTACGCGGATGCCATTTCATTTCCTCACACATGGAGATGTAGGCCCTCCAAGTGCGGTGATAGACCTTCCTAGAGGACGGTTTCCGAGCACTTCTCATAGTAGAGATTACCGAGTCTGACAGGCCCCGATCTCTCAGTACCTGGTTCTCAACAGCCATGCCGTTAAAGCCAATGACTGTAAAGCAGGATGGAATACGGGACCTTGCGATAGCAGGTCCTTCCGTAGTGGTAGGCGCCAGGGGACGTCTGCTACCAGACGTACTAGATCGGCGTACCAAGGACACTGAGGCCAATCTGGAGCGATTAGGATCATTGGAATTCCCTCTGCCTCCACTCTGCGGAGCAGAAGAGGAAGAAGCCTTAAGGGAGGGAAGGCATAGATTAGCCGATACTGACCCCACGATGCTACCAACGCGTCCGTTGCGTCTGCCCATGGGTCTCTTGACCGGGCCACAAACCTCAATACCTTCCGATTGAGTCGGGAAGCCAGAAGATCTACGTCTGGTGTGCCCCATCTTTGGCAGAGGAGTTGGAACACCTCCGGGTGTAAGGACCATTCTCCCTGGTCCAGCATCTGGCGGCTCAGGTAGTCCGCCTGCCAGCTTTCCACACCCGGAATGTACACGGCCGACAGTGCCGGTACGCTCCTCTCTGCCCACTTCAGGATGCGAGCGATCTCCGATGCTGCAGCTGAGCTTCTTGTTCCTCCTTGATGATTGACATATGCCACTGCTGTGGCGTTGTCTGACTGGATCCTGACTGGACGCCCTTGCAGTCTCTGAGACCATTTGAAGAGGCACAGCTTGATCGCCTGGATCTCCAGGACATTGATCGGCAGGAGGGCTTCCTCTGGGGTCCAGCGACCTTGCGCCGACTGGACACCCCAGACTCCCCCCCAACCTGTAAGGCTGGCGTCCGTCGTGATCACTATCCAGTAAACCGGAAGAAATGACTTCCCGGCCATTAGAGCCGGTGCTGTCAGCCACCATACCAGGGATCTCCTGACTAGGTGGCTCACTCGGATTTGATAATCCAGAGATGAAGGGCATCTGTTCCATCTGGACAGAACTTCCTTCTGTAACACTCGAGTGTGGTATTGAGCATATGGGACCGCCTCGAAGGAGGCTACCATGAGGCCCAACACTCGCATGCAAAAACGGAGTGACGACCAATTCCTGGAAGTCAGCTGCCATACTGCAGCCCGGAGGGTCTGCAACTTCTCCACAGGGAGGAATACCTTTGCCTCTGAGGAATCCAGAATCAACCCCAGGTACACTAGGCGTTGAGTGGGCACCAATACTGACTTTTGCGTGTTTAGTATCCAACCACAGTCTCGAAGAGTCTGACAGGTAATGGACACGCTTACCTCTAATTCTGAGCTTGAAGGGGCCTTCAGCAGAAGGTCGTCCAAGTAACCTGTGATAGCGATACCCCGCTGTCTTAGAAGTGCCAGAATCGGAGCGAGCACCTTGGTGAAAGTCCTGGGTGCTGAGGCAAGGCCAAAACGGGAGGGCCACAAACTGGTAGTGGTTCTTCCCGATAGCAAATCGCAGAAACCTCTGGTGTCTGGAGTATATGGGGACATGCAGGTATGCGTCCTTGATGTCCAAGGAGGCCAGAAAGTCCCCCGGATGGAGAGCCGTGACTACGGATCGAACCGACTCCATCCGAAATCTTTGTACCTTCACAAAGCAATTGAGGGCTCTGAGATCCAAGATTGGACGAACCCCCTCCTTCTTTGGCACAATGAACAGATTTGAGTAAAAACCCTGACCCCGTTCCTGTTCTGGAACTGGAATAACTACCCCGCGTTCCAGTAGACCCTGGACCGCCCCATACAGGGCCTCCCGACGGGTCGGTAGTAGCTGGAGATTGGAGGTGATGAATCTGTCTGGTGGACAAGAGAGAAATTCTATCTTGTAGCCTGAGGAGATTACTTCGCAAACCCACCTGTCGGAGACTAGAGCAGTCCACTGAGTCGCGAATTTGCGAAGACGTCCCCCCACCCGAGAGCTGGGTGGGGGCGGACCTTCATGTGGACGCAGATTTGTCCGCAGGCTTGTTGGGTCTGCGGGACCAAGGACGCTTTTGTCCTTAGGCAGGCGCTTTATCGGCCTGGGGTCTTTTCCCTGTCGCCTTAAGGCGGCGAAAAAACCGCTTACGTGCAGTAAAGGAGGGCCCTTGCCCTTGGCGTGGTCCCTTACCCTTGCTAGTTTGGGGAAGCAAAGTGCTTTTACCTCCTGTGGCATCCTTGATGATGTCATCCAGAGAAGCCCCAAAAAGTCTGTCGCCCTTAAAAGGCAGATCCAATAGGGCTTTCTTGGAAGTCTGGTCCGCAGACCAGCCCTTTAGCCAGATCAGGCGGCGTATTGCTACTGCATAAACCGAAGCTCTTGACAGCAGGGGAATAGTATCCATGTCTGACTCGCAGACAAACTTAAGGCCCTGGACCAACTGGTCGGCCAAAGTTATCTCATTAGGAGGAGCATCTCGCTCCTTTAACCCCTGGAGTAGCAATTTTGCCCATTCAGTAAGTGTCTGAGACACTAGGGCCCCCGCCAATGCCGGGCGTACTGCCGAGCCTACCACTGAGTATAGGTAGCGAGCGAGTGCTTCAGCCTTCTTATCCACAGGGTCCTTGAAAACAGGAGCCCCTTCTACTGGAATAGTGGTGGCTCTATTAAGTCTGGACACCGAAGAGTCCACTATAGGGGGAGAGGTCCATATCTTCAGAAAACTCTCCTCAAAGGGGTACCGTACTGCAAACCTCTTTGGGGCTGTAAAGACCCTCAGTGGGTTCTCCCATTCCTTGTATAAGAGTTTGTCAAAATAAGACACACAAGGGAACACCTTAGCAGTGCGGGCAGGTTTACGAAACCCAAAGGGGACTGGAGTATCTGCTACTTCTTCAGTCCTTTCCAACTTTAGCGTATCCCGCACTGCAGTAATAAGGTCAGATACCAAAGCCGTCTCGCGTACTGACCTGGACTTGGAGTCATTCTCACTGTCCGATCGGTCACGGTCTGCAGTCTCTGATGCGTCAGAATCTGGGCCATGAGCCGTAGCTGGACCTGGTTCTGCATCAGAAATATCCCCAGAAGATTGCAGGGGACGGGGGCGTTTATTACCCCCTGTATTCCCATGTGCTGCTTCCACCCTGGCAGCAAACGCCTCTAGGATTGCCGACATAGCGTCCATAGACACCTCAGGGACACCAGCTGCTAAATCTGGTGTTTCAGGGGAGAAGACATCAGGCTCAGATGCCATGCTCACCACACGCTGACACTCACAGGGCTCCAGGCAAGATATCAATAGGCCACCCTCCTGCGCTGCAGAGATGCTGGGTTACCCAGAGGACTCACCACCCTGGATAGGTACTGCTATGCTGCGCCTGTGATGCTGTCCCCTTGCTGCTGTGTCAGTCTGCTTCTTTTATCAGCACTTCCTGTGTGAATCTTCGCGCCAGTGTAATGCACCCTAGAGGCCGGAGGCTCTCGCAAAATGGTTGCCAAAAACGTCTGTATGGAAGATAATGTGGGCTCTAAGAAAATGGCCGCCGACAGAAGATAGAGGTCAGGCAGCCATAGCCCACAAAAAGATGGCCGCCGAACGGCAATATCTGCATACAGGGTGGACAAACATGGCCGCCGATCACCTGATAGGGGCCAGTGGGTGTGGCCGAACCACAGGAAGATGGCCGCCAGGCAGTTACAAGAGGCCAAACTTGGCATGGACCACTTCAAAATGGCCGCCGACAGCATGGAGACACAGAAACACAGGTAAGCAAAAATGACATTTCTTTTAAATGTTAGTTACAGCCAGCCCCGCTCCAGTGGGACCCCCTAGGTGACCCCCAGCACCCAGCAACCTTTAGCTAGAAGCCCAGGGAGGAGGGAAAGGCAGGGAGAGAGGGAAGAAAGGGGCCACAACCACTTACTTGATCTCTCCAGGAATGTCCAGCTAAATCACCCAGCCGAGGCAGGGGAGTTTTACTTACCTATCCTGCATGTATTCTGCTGGAAGACATTCCAAACAGATCATCGTCCGCGCACGGAAGGTGACTGTTGGCCAGGCATGCTGTGATTGGACCCAGAAGGGACGATCATATGTATGCCCTGGAGCATGACGCTCACCGGACAGGCTGCTGCGACTCGGCCGTAAGGTCAGCCGAAGCTGAGCGGTCCGATGCAAGCCTTGGAGCGTAAGCTCACCGGCCAGGCTGCTGCGACTCGGCCGTAAGGTCAGCCGAAGCTGAGCGGTCCGATGCAGGCCCTGGAGCGTAGGCTCACCGGCCACCCGTGGAGCGACGGGCATGTCGTGGAAAACCCAGTGCGTAGCTAGGGTCGGCACACGCTCGATGGCCGAAACTGGGGAGACTACAAGGATCGAGGATCCAGCCTGTCACCCAGTCGGCAGTTGATCGAAGATCGCAGGAAACAACAAATGTAGCAAAAAATATATATATATATATATCTTTTTTCCCCGGACCAATGGGCCCGAAGGGAGCCATGTCCTACTCCTTGCTAGACAGAAAAAAATTGATCTGCGATGTGCAGACTGAGAGGGTATACCCAGAGGGTCTGCCCCCTGGGCGGTACTGTAGAAGGTGTGATGCAACACTTTTTACAAGTTTTTCTGCCTAGTCACTCCTAATTAACGGATAATACCCACTTTGTCAATAGAGAAGCTGTGTCGGTCCATGGACGAAAGAGTAAATAATATTTAAAATTACCCCATAGTTTGTAGCCGCTATAAGTTTTGCGCAAACCAATCAATCAATCTACGCTTATTGGGATTTTGTTTACCAAAAATATGTAGCAGAATACATACTGGCCTAAATTTATGAAGACATTAGCTTTCTTCAATTTTTTACAGGATATGTTTTATAGTAGTAAGTAAAAAACTGCGTTTTTTATTAAAAGATCTGTCTTTTTCGTTTATAGCGCAAAAAACAAAAAAACGCAGAGGTGAAATGGTGGCAAAATTAATCAATTTTTTGAAAAAAAAAAGGACAAATTTTATTTGGGTACAGCGTTGCATGACCGTGCAATTGTCAGTTAAAACAACACAGTGCCGTATTGCAAAAATGGCCTAGTCATGGAGGGGGGGTAAATCTTTTGGAGGTCAAGTGGTTAATCTACCCAAAATGAAAAAAATCAATAAAACGGTTTGCCTATAGTTCTACTGGAATTTTTCCTGGAAAATTGAATTTGGTCAGATCTGTACCAGGGTGGGGGACATTTTTGCTTTACAAAGTTCTAAAGCATTATAAAGACCCCAAGATGGGCCGCTCTCCACCCAAAATGTAGTAATAGTTCAAAAAAGGTATTTTCCTGTATGGCCGATGTATCATGTTTTAAAAAAAAATTATAATTTTTCTTGATGTATAAAAGAATCTGAAGATGATTTTGAAAAGACCACACAATGTAGCGAGAGGTTCTACAGTTACAACTAAAGTATTGAAACTGTATTTCTTTCATAGTCATTGATATGCAAGCTGCCTTCTAAATTGATCAGACTTCCTTTCTTAGACACTGCAGAGTAAGGGAAGTCCAACAAGCAGTACTTTCTTTCATTTTGAGATTTACACTGTCTGCTGCTTTGTCCGGCGGAAACTTGATGATAATTAAATAATACATTATGTCAGGAGCACTTCCAATAAAACAGAGCTCTAGTGTGCAAGCATGTGAGTCTGACAACACAATATACAATACATGTTTTATAATATAGTACGGCAAGATCATCCCAAACAAGACAAGCAAAAGAGTTAAAATAAAGGCTACATTTTTTAATGAAAGACAAGCACTGCCTGTATCTGAAGGCCTGCATAGAATTAAAAGCAGAGATGTTCACTGGCCAACAGTGCAGCTATTTCTGATACAGAAAATGCTATATTAACTAAATCTGTGTGCTTGAATACAAAAGGCTAATGCTTTGTACAACAAAAATATATCAGGTTTGTTTTAAAGCAGTAGAATACCTGTGCAATATGCTTTCTCTGACCACATCAGCTATAAGGCACTTGTGGGATACCACCCAAGGCATGTGGTGTAGTGGATAGCACTCTCACCTAGCAGTAAAAAGGGTCGCTGGTTCGAATCCCAACCAGGACACTACCTGCCTGGAGTTTGCATGTTCTCCCTGTGCCTGCGTGGGTTTCCTCCGGTTTCCTCCCACACTCCAAAGACATGCCGATAGGTTAATTGGCTTCTGTCTAAATTGGCCCTAGTATATGAATGTGAGTTAGGGACCTTGAGGATAGGGACCGATGTGAATTTACAATGTATATGTAAAGCACTGCGTAAATTGACGGCGCTATACAAGTACCTAAATAATAATAATAATAATAATAATAATAATAATAATAATAATAAAAGGACCAAAATGTAAACTAAAAATAGATATTAACTATAAGTGACTATCAGCCAACCCACCAGTGGCGGCTGGAGGTTTTTTTTTGGGGGGGGGGGGCATCAAACAATCCATCCATCCCCAATAGTGTAGCCAAAATTAGAAATATATAAATATCTAAGCAACGTAAATAGATCAAATAATTAGATTGGTATTAATAGTATCCACTGACCTATTAAAAAATGGTGTGAAGTGACCCAACTATCCCCATAATAGAACAAAAACTGATAAACTAAACCAAAAATAGTTTACTTTGACCCAGTGAATAATAAACCAAAAATATTATTCATTGGGTGAGCGCCCTTGGCCCCTCCCTCCTGTCGTGTGCCACCAGAGCAAGCAGCTTGCTATGGGGACACCCAAGCAGGTGCTTCCGAGCCGCTGCTCTGCATGTCCATTCAGACACGGACCCGTGGCTCGGCCCCACCCCTCTCCCCATTGGCTCACTGGCTGTGATTGACAACAGCAGGAGCCAATGGCCAAGAGTCCCGGGAGAGCCGATCTTGTGTACATCGCTGGATCAAGGGGAGCTCAGCTAAGTAATAGGGGGGCTGGGGGAAGGGGACCGGGGGGCTGCTGCACACTGAATGTGTTTTTTACCTTTATACAGAGAATGCATGAAGGTAAAAAAAAACTTCAGCCTTTAGAATCACTTTAAGGAAAAGAGAAGAAAAGGGACATGTTGTCGTGAAACTTTCGATGACTAACAGTTTTCCCAAATCACAATATAAGATGCATTTTGCTCAGAATATGTTTAAATCGTATGGTAAAAAGGGGGAAACCATGCTAGACTACTAAAATTAACTAAGAATAAAGAATAAAAACCAACACTAGGCAGCAGCTTATTGTGGGATACACACAAGAAAAAAAGAGACAAAACTGCGCCAAATTAACAAAAATTCATAAATTGTGTATAAATTAAAAGTCCATAGGAAGAACCAGTCCTCGTGTAATTGAATACATATAGGCAGATGTTGAAGCAAACTAATAGTTCATATGACCAGTTCTCCTTTAAGTGGCACCACAGTGATTCCACACAAAGAATAGAGTGCCCAATACAGTAATATAGACCTGCTTACCAAATGGCAAGCATAAAGGGCGTTTGGCTATAACCCAGCCACGGCCTTTAGCTTGCAATGCTGAGCTGGAACTGACAATCTTAAATGTGAAATGCTGAGCTGGAACTGACTAAATGTTAAATGTGAAAATCAGAGTTGTTCTGTCACATTAGCAACCATGTAAGGTCAGCAGATTTGCTGCTGCTTTTAAAATTTAACATCTAAACAGTCCGTCGGATTTACAAATACTGTATTTAAGCATATAAGCTCAGTTTTGTGTTGAAAATAACTGTGAAATCTAAAACTCCGGTGGGTGTAACAAGATGTCCGCATGCCCCCTTCTCACTCTATCATTACTGTGCAGGAGTGTGGGGTGTAGCAAGATGGCGGCCACGAAACGTCACTTCCTCACGAGACAGCAACCGCGGCCGGGTGTACCAAGATGGCCGCTGCTCCGGAGCTAGGCCGAAGCCACGGCCTTTCCTATGGCCGAGGCAGCGGATCGCTCCGCGGATCGCGTGGTGTGCCGATCCGAACAGGTTGACCCGTTCGGATCACGGATCGGTGACGATCCGTTGCACCGCTACCCAACGGGTCATGTTTTCAGGGCTTTCCATTATTTTGCACAGGTGATTTGATCAGTTTCACTGCCTTAGTAATTACTGCAGCCGTTTCATCCGAGGGAAAGCCTGAAAACATGACCTGTTGGGGGGTACTTGAGGACTGGAGTTGAGAAACATTGGATTACAATACACGTCAAGTTGAATGTGACCAACTGCTACTAGATGGCTCAGACTTGAAGTGAAGCTTTAGAAAAACACAAAGCCAGGATCAGCGGTGCACAAGAGGAGTATTTTCCCATTAATAAGTGAGAAAAAGGGGACCTTGTAAAGTGTATATTTAGGTAGGAGTATTACTTTTAAATGGAGGATGGATTCGGATAAAAAAAAGATGCACATTCAACATATTTATTTTATTTATTTAGCAAGGTCCGGGCCTCCAGAAGCCTAATGGAGACCTCAAGAGTTAGGGAGAGCCGACATCCTTCCTTGTAGAGTGGGTTAACAGGCATGGTGGGTGTAATGCAAGATTAAATGATGGGCGCCAGTCACTTTTTGAATGCGAACAAGAGATTTATTGTCCCTTAACAAGAACTGTGGGAGTGCGGGTTGAGGCCAGACTCCGAGAATCTATAGATAGACAGCTATACAGGGAAAGGCCTCCAGCCGGATGCCACATCTGTATAGGTAGGACCGCTGTCTCCTATGGCAACTGAACTTGTAACAGTCACTAAACGATATTTGCACATAACTCTTGGTAACACAGAATAGTTCTTCTCTTATCTCACAGTATCCCACTGTAGATCTTCACTCACTGAGCTCCCAGTCTCTCCAGGCCCTCTGACGAAGACGTGATGACGAAACGCATTAGGCGTGACTACGCGGCTCACCTGTCACTCACAGCAAAGCGTCATCCCAGGACTCATCGTAGCTAGCAGTTTTTCGGAACTTCAGGGGGTGGTGAGACAGACGTCTTTGCTTATGCTGACATGCTATTTTGTTCACACATCTTGTAAGCATATTTTGTAAGCAGGGTTTTTATGGTCACAATAAAGCAACAGTATTAGGGCTCTTTCACACGGGGCGGATCCGTGAAGATCCGCCCCGTGAAGCTCTGCTTGCTCAGCGGGGATCGCTCCGTTGATCCCCGCTGAGCCGACGGATGACTGGGCGGTCCCCGCACACTGTGCAGGGACCGCCCTGTCAGAGCGCCGCTCTCCCCTATGGGGAATCGGATGACGACGGACCGTAGAGTCCGTTGTCATCCGATCCGCTCCGCCGACGGAAGGAAAAATAGGGTTTTCCTCCGTCACACTTTGGCGGAGCGGAGCGGATGTCAGCGGACATGTCTCCGCTGACATCCGTGCCTCCATAGGGGTACATGGAGGATCCGTTTCAGGTCCGCCTAAAAAACTGACAGGCGGACCTGAACGGACCTCCGTGTGAAAGGGGCCTTACACTATGCGGAGCAATGAGCATTCCTTCATATCTTTTCATGTTATACCTGCTATGCTGAGCTTTTCAAGATAAAGATTGCTGATGATCTGATCCAAGGGCTTCAAGTGTATTGTGATTAAGAGGAGGTTACAGGCTCGTTTTACACTTACCTCTGGTGAGTACATACACAAAGGGGTGCTCACGAGGTGGATCGGTGGCAGTATTCAGGCAGTGAATGCTTAGGATATAGTTAGGATATAATTCTTTGGATACAACTCTGCACATCATTTTGTATTCTCTGCACAAACTTTTTCACTGGATGTGGGTTTGATGCACACAGCCAGTTGCATGCCACTCTTTGTATTCATCTAAGCATGGACTAAATTGATAAAATGCTGATTAATTTTTTCATGTGGAAAATATTTTAACATATTGTATGAAATTGTTTTAGCACTGAAATTTTATTTTGATTTTTCATTAAGCGCTGTTAATGTTGAGATTTTAGTCCTAACATACATTTTTTTACACTTCCAGATCCAATCATCGCTGAATCTCCTGAGCTCTTCCACAGCTATTCCGATGTACACTCCTCAAGCTTCACCCCCTGCTAACCTGCTGGGTCCCTGGCTTGGCACTCGCTGAAGCTTTCCCACTTCTTCACTGTCCCCAGCTGGTGAGAAGACTCTGCTCTGGTACTTGCTCAAGCTTACTCACAGTGGTCTCTGGTAACAAGGGGGATGGTTCCTTAGTGGCAACTGCTTCCCTTTTACCTCCGACCACAACTTGCTAAACCCTTTGTAACTCGGTTGGACGCCAATCCTGCAGTCCCAACCCTACACTGCTTCTCCTGCTCCTGGATAGGCTTCCGGCAGCCTAGCTGCCAGGTGTCCCCGGGATAGGCCTCAGGCTTCCAGCCTAGCAGCCCGGGCGGCAAAACACACGTCCACCCAGACAGCCGCCCAGATGGCACAGAACCCCGATCACCCGACTCCACCCCAATAAATAGGCTCTCCCAGCAGGCCAAGGGAATAAAGAAACCCCTGGCAGTTGGCTGAGATGCTCATCCATTTATAATCTGACCTTGCGGAGCCATTGTCAATCTAATGTCACCAGCCACAGAGCCACCTAGTGACAGAAGAGAAAAGGTGCAGCTACTCCAGAATTAGAGAGGAATCAGTGGATCTACCAACAATTGACCAGGACAATTACTACCTGGCAAACTAAATTTGTTAGAA
The DNA here is from genome assembly GCA_029206835.1 of Rana muscosa. Lineage (NCBI taxonomy): Eukaryota > Metazoa > Chordata > Amphibia > Anura > Ranidae > Rana > Rana muscosa. The sequence goes on from CM055121.1 coordinate 781,450,952, forward strand.
ACCCTCCCTAAACATCAGGGTGATACATCTATTATAAATCAGCTTAGGATTCTTCAAAATAACAAAGAAAATATCCTGGGAAATGCAAATACATACATGAGCCTCTAGCAGTAGGGGAAAATCTTATATATTTATGATGTAGATGTATGATTTATGAAGTAGTTCCCTCTTTTCCTTCAAGTTTCTGTAGTAAACAACATACCCATTTAAAATGATCTGATGCAGAAAGGCCCAAAGGAGAACATAAACTAAAGTGAAGTTATTGCAAGGTTATTACAGAGCTCTATGTCCTGGGGTTTTTATTGACATCACTGGAAATCACTTTGTAGCTGAAAACCTGAGTCACATGAGCTGAAGCAGAACATAACACTCCCTGAATTACTCTGATTACACCAGGATAGGAATACAAAACAAGGTGAGATCGGAGAAACATCACATAGAGTTAGCGCACCAAATATACATCTGAACCACTCAACTTGACAATAGAGCGATCATCCTGGTTCTAAACCATACGATATCAAATCATAATTAATAATCAAGGTATTATAATTGCAGATATTATAGCAATTCGATGCAATCAATCCTGTTATTTACAATGCGTTTCCCAACACAATTGGAAGTGTTGGATACCTGCAGCAGCCAGAGATTTCACAAATAGGCAGACAGAAAGGCAAGTATGTGGCATCTTCTTGCATGGGTGCTCAACCTGTGGCCCTTCAGCTGTTGCAGAACTACAAGTTCAATCATTCCTTTGCCTTTGGGAGTCATGCTTGTAAATGTCAGCCTTCCAATGCCCCAGGGGACTTGCAGTTCTGCAACAGCTGGAGGGCTACAGGTTGAGCAGCCATATTACAGGCTGAACCTGCTTTCATTTTGACCCTGTAGTGACAGGGTCACTTTCACAAAGAGTTAGAGGCACTGCCTGCCTGCCTTGCAATGTATCATGGGTAAGTGAATTACAGGACTGGCTGAACAAAACATTAAAGTGGTTCTAAAGGCAGAAGTTTTTTACCTTAATGCATTCTATTTATTAAAATAAAAAACCGACCCACCCCACCAACGTTGATTCAGCGGTGTGCATGAGAGCAGTGGCTCTCCTGAGTTTCTTTCTCCTAATTGTCTCACACAGCTGTCAATCACAGCCAGTGAGCCAATGAGGTGAGAGCACGGGGCAGGGCCGACACATGCTCTGTGTGTTTATAGACAATGTCCATTCATGTGTGCGAGCCTGCTTGAATGCCCCCATAGCAAGACGCTTGCTATTGGGGGCACTCTGCGGGGGGGGGGGGGCCAGGACCACCAGCAGGGGACCCAAAAAGAAGAGGATCGAGGCTGCTCTGTGCAAAACCATTGCACAGAGCAGGTTAGTAGTATAAAGTGTTTGTTATTTAAAAAAAAAAACACTTTTATAATCACTTTGAATCCTCTTATTTATATGTATTCAGTCCAATGCATGTTGAACAAAATACAAGGAGCTATGATTTAAGACCTCTCACTTCTGACATTACAGGTGCTCCTTAAATTGTATTTCTTTTTCGTACATCACGGGACACAGAGCGACTTAGTCATTACTAATGGGTTATATAGATTACCTTCAGGTGTTGGCACTGGCCAATTCCAAACCGGAAGTACCCTCCCCTATATAAGCCCCTCCCACCCGGGAGCACCTCAGTTTTTTGCCAGTGTCTAAGGTGTTGGCCAAAGAGTAACATGTGTTTTCACTGGGCTTGCGTACAGGTTCTTTTGGGCCTTAGTAAGCTGTTCCGGATCCCACCAAAAAAGCTTCATAGCTAAACGGTCGGTACCCGGGCCTTGCAGCAGAAGAGCAAGGTTTTGCCTGTAATGCTTCTCTTAGGAGGGCTGGACCCTGGGATCCAGAGCTCTGGTCATACCCACGACCAAGATGTTGTCTGTGCAGGGTGCTATACAGGTCCAGGGGAGTGGAATCCTTGGGAACCCGGTCCCTGAAGGTTTAATTACAATGCCTGCCGTGATAGGTGAAGTTTGGACTTCTGTGGACCAAACAAAGTCCTGCGGCGGGGATCAGGTAAGTGGGGGCCCCCAGGAACTTGGTTCTATTGGGGGACCCCCAAGCCTAATTTGTCTTTCTGTCTGTTACCTAACGGTATTCCCGCTAAATATCTGTGTTTGCCTGTAACTACTGAAAATGTAAAATTTTAATAGTAGTCAAGAAAAAAAAAAAAAAAAAAGGGACCGCGGTACCTGTGTTAAACCACTAGAGGCCGCTGTAGTCCATTTTTCTTGTCATGTGGATCTTTGGTTTTCTCAAGTCAAAAGATCCAGGCAGCTGGTAAGTTTCTCTGTGGGAATCCACTTCCTCTGCCCTGTTGCTGCGCTCATCCACCGCACAGGCCCTCCGGCAAAAAGGGCCCTGGCTCCTAGTCCCCTGTTTGATTTCGAAAAGGGCGCCAATGGCGCACGGGCGCGCGCGCGGGCGCGTGCACGCGCCTCCTATGAAAAAAAGGGGCGGGGCGGGTGGATGACGCTCGATGCGCGCCGCGGCGCTTCTGCGCATGTGCGGGCGTCCCAGCATAGTTAAAAGACACAGTACAGGTGTCAGCTGGATGCAAACAGAGCTAGCAACAAACAGTGGCACACAGAGGCGGTTGATGCAGGCATCCCCATAGAAAGGCACTTTAGTGGACACCAGCTGGTATATAGCAGCACCTGTGTTAGATTATTACCAGCAAAATTGGTGTATGACGACGGGAATACCTCAGCTTTGTGCTTAAAGGATATGTCGTCCAGACGCTCCGGAAATAGATCTTCCAGGAAGCCAAAGGGGTCTCCATCGGGCTCTGAGGATATTGGGCATGCTTGTACTGCACCAATCTCCCCTGAGAATTCAGAGGTCAGTAGCCGTAGAAACCCCGCAGGAATGCCTGGTGCTGCGGCTGTCCCCAGTCCACCTGCTCCTGTATATATAACAGAGGAGGTTTTATCCTCAACTCTGGGAGGATTGGAAGAGAGATTAACAGCATTGATCGCTGCTTCCCTGTCTCAGGAAAAGCGCGTCCGATCTCCGTCTCCTCCTTCAGAGTGCCTGTTAGTGGAGGAACAGTCCCAGAGATCGACCTACCTGAAGGGGATCAGGATGAGGTTGATTCAGTTATGGAGGAATCAACAGTGGAAGAACCTTTCTCAGCATCTCAGGCTGAAAGATTATGGGTTCAGTCTCTGACTAATATGGTCCGATCAGCATTTAAAATGCCTCTGGCGGAACCACCATCCACTACGGTTTCCTCGCTGGGGTCGCTAAAAGCTCCCCAGGCTGTCTGTTCCTTACCAATCCACCCTTTATTAGAAGGGCTTATTTACCAGGATTGGGAGCATCCTGATAAAATATTTGCTCCCCCCAAGAGATTTCCGGTGATCTATCCCATGGAGGATAAGTTCATAAGAAAATGGAGGGTCCCTACAGTGGACGCAGCCATCTCTTCTGTTAACAAATCACTGACATGTCCAGTAGATAATGTTCCAATGTCAAAGACCCAATAGATAAAAGATTGGAGTCTTTACTAAAATCTGCTTTCTCTACAGCAAGCATGGTGACACAACCTGCGGTAGCAGCGATTGGAGTCTGCCAAGCAGTGAAAGATCAGTTGAAACAAGTCTTAAGGGACTTACCAGATCAGCAGGCTCTTGCCCTAGCTGACCTGCCTAGAGCCTTGTGTTTTGCGGTGGACGCCATAAAGGATACAATCCAACAGGCCTCCCGCTTTACGCTGTCTATAGTACAGGCTTCTGTGGCTCAAAAAACTGGTCTGCTGAAGCTCCCTGTAAAAAACTGCTGGTTAGCTTCCCATTTCATGGAGAACGCTTATTTGGAGAAGATCTGGACAAATATATCCAGAAAATTTCTGCCGGTAAAAGTTCACTCTTACCGGTTAAGAACAAGGGTAGAAGTCCTTCTTTTAAGAGGCCTACTTCTCCAGTCCCTGGCACATCGGCTGTGAAACAGTTCCGACGGCCTCCGCGGTCAAATCCAGGGGGCAGAAATCAGGGACAATCACAGGGTATCAAGAAACCCTGGGTCAAGAGAGGTACAAAACCTCCCCCTAAGTCATGAAGGGTTGCCCCCACTCAGTCGGGTGAGGGGAAGACTTCAGTTGTTCACAGAGACCTGGCGGGACACCATCAGAGATGGGTGATCCCCGCAGTAAGTCTGGGATACAGGCTGGAGTTAAAAGACATTCCTCCTGCCCATTTTATAAGGTCAAACGTGCCAAGCGATCCCCAGAAGAGTGGATCCCTCCTTCTGGCACTAGAGCAACTATTGCCCCAAGGGTAATCATGAAGGTTCCCTTGAAAGAAAACGGGTTCGGGTTTTACTCGAACCTTGTCACAGTCCCCAAATCAAATGGGGACATGAGGCCCATATTGAATATAAAAGGGCTAAACAAGTTCCTACATATCAGGACTTTTTTCGGATGGAGTCGATCCGATCGGTGGCCACCGCCCTACAAGGGCAGGAATGGTTAGCCTCGATCGACATAAGGGATGCTTATTTGCATATTCCCATCTGTCCGGCCCACCAGAAATTTCTACGCCTTGCAGTAGAAGGGCGCCATTTTCAGTTCAGAGCCTTACCTTTCGGTCTGGCCACGGCACCACGAGTGTTCACAAAAATTCTGGCCCTACGATTGGCCAAACTAGGAACACAAGGTGTAACGATAATGGCATATCTAGACGACTTGTTGCTGATAGACCACTCAGTGAAAAAAACTAGAAGTGGTCGTTCACAAGATAATCAAGTATCTGGAATCTCACGGTTGCATTATCAACCGAGACAAGTCAGCCCTAAAACCAGTCAAAAGCCTGGAATACTTGGGGGCTAAGACTGGATTCAAATCAGAGAAAGATTTTCTTACCTCCAGAGAAGGTGTCGTCTTTGAAAGATTTGACCCACTTAGTGGGTACAAAAAAGAAAAACCATCCATACGCCTGTGTATAAGGCTGCTGGGAAAAATGGTGGCTTCATTCGAAGCGGTACCCTACGGTCAATTCCATTCAAGGAACTTGCAGAGGGCCATACTGTCAGCCTGGAACAAAAAAGTTCAGGCTTTAGTCTTACCAATGTCCCTGTCCCCTTCCGTTCGCAAGAGCCTCCATTGGTGGTTGGTGCCCCAGAATCTGGGAAGGGAAACCCTTCAGTCCGGTTTCTTGGAAGGTGGTCACTACAGTTGCCAGCCTCATAGGCTGGGGGGCAGTACTGGAGCAATGGTCTCTCCAGGGCAAGTGGTCAGAAGCAGAGAAGGCCCTGCCCACCAATCTCTTAGAGATACGAGCAGCCCGGTATGCCCTAGTAGCATGGACATCCAAACTCCAAGGGTCACCTGTCAGAATTCAATCAGACAATGCCACAGCAGTGGCATATATCAATCTCCAGGGTGGCACCAGGAGTCGTGCAGCCCAGAGGGAAGCGAAATGCATCCTGGAATGGGCAGAAAGGTATGTCACAGCCATATCCGCGGTTTTCATCCCAGGAGTGGAAAATTGGAGAGCGGACTTTTTTAAGTCGCCAGCAATTATGCCCGGGGGAATGGTCTCTTCACCCCGAGGTTTTCCAGGCAATATGCCAGCGGTGGGGAACACCGGATGTAGATCTGCTAGCATCCAGATTCAACGCAAAGGTGGACAGATTTGTGTCTCGCACAAAGGATCCCCTAGCTTGCGGTTCGGATGCCCTAGTGTTCCCTTGGGATCAGTTCAAGCTGATATATGCATTCCCACCGCGATTAATCCGCAGAATCAGGGTAGAAAAGAAACCAGTGATTCTGGTGGCTCCAGCGTGGGCCCGAAGGGCATGGTACGCGGAGATTGTAAAAATGTCAGTGGGAAGTCCTTGGACCCTCCCACATCGTCCGGACCTGCTTTCGCAAGGACCGATATACTACCCTTCCTTACCAGCCCTAGGTTGACGGCCTGGCTATAGAAGCCCACATTCTAAAAAAGAGAGGGCTCTCTAATCCTGTGGTATCTACCATGATCAATGCCAGGAAGCCGGTATCCAGGCAGATCTATTATAGGATCTAGAAGGCGTACATCACGTGGGGTGAGGCCAGGAAATGGCATCCACGTAAGTACGCAATAGGTAGGATTCTGGACTTCCTACAGTGGGCTGTACATAGGAAGCTTGCCTTGAGTACTATCAAGGGTCAGACGGCCTTGTCAATATTTTTTTTTCAAAGGCCCTTGGCTTTGCATTCATTAATCAAAGCTTTCATACAAGGAGTGATGCGTATTAGCCCTCCGGTTAGTATTCCCATATGTCCATGGGACTTAAACCTGGTTCTGTCGGTTCTACAGAAACAACCATTTGAACCATTGCGGCACATTTTCTTGGTTCTTTTTACCAGGAAATTGATTTTCTTAGTAGCCATTTGTTCGGCTAAAAGAGTATCGGAATTAGCCGCCTTGTCCTGTAAGGAGCCATATCTGGTTATCCATAAGGACAGAGTAGTATTACGTCCTCATCCAGCCTTCTTCCTAAGGTGGTATCGAGGTTCCATTTGAACCAAGATGTGGTTCTTCCTTCCTTTTTCCCCAAACCTAGTTCGGTAGAGGAAAAGTTATTGCATTCTTTGGATGTAGTAAGAGCAGTTAAAGCTTATCTTAAAGCCACTGCTCAGATTCGCAGAACGGATACTTTGTTTGTTCTGCCGGAAGGCCCCAGAAAGGGTCAGGCAGCATCAAAAATCTACTTTAGCCAAGTGGATTCGACAGGTCATAATACAAGCCTATGGCTTGAAAAGGAGACCGCCTCCGTTCAAAGTTAGGGCGCACTCCACAAGAGCAGTTGGAACTTCATGGGCAGTGCATCACCAAGCCTCCCTGGCTCAAGTACTGTAAGGCCACAACATGGTCCTTAGTACACACGTTTACTAGATTCTACCAGGTAGACGTCAGAAGTCAGGAGGATGTCGCCTTTGGGCGCAGTGTGTTGCAGGCCGCAAAAGAGCCTCATGCCTGATGGCGCCCAGCTTATGTATCCCTCCCCTCATTTGGCATTGCTTTGGGACGTCCCATTAGTAATGACTAAGTCGCTCTGTGTCCCGTGATGTACGAAAAAGAAAAAGGGATTTTTATAACAGCTTACCTGTAAAATCCTTTTCTTGGAGTACATCACGGGACACAGAGCTCCCACCCCTCTTTTTGGGACACTTATTGCTTGGCTACAAAACTGAGGTGCTCCCGGGTGGGAGGGGCTTATATAGGGGAGGGTACTTCCGGTTTGGAATTGGCCAGTGCCAACACCTGAAGGTAATCTATATAACCCATTAGTAATGACTAAGTCGCTCTGTGTCCCGTGATGTACTCCAAGAAAAGGATTTTACAGGTAAGCTGTTATAAAAATACCTTTTTAAAGTGTTTCTAAAGTCTGGCTTTTTTAATTTCATGCATTCTATGAAAGGAGGTAAAAAAACCTTCAGTATCCAGCTCCCCTCGCAGCATTGGCTGAGAGCCAATGGCTCCCACTGCTGTCCATCACAGCCAGTGAGGAGAAAGCAGGGGCAGGCCCGAGCCCTGTTCTGTGTTTTGGGAGGGAGCACGCACGAGTGCCTTCATAGCAACCAGCTTGCAATAGGGGCACTCAGTGGGGGAAAAGCCCAGAGCACCGATGAGGGACACGAGAAGAGGAGGATCGGGGCTGCTCTGTGCATAACCATTTTACAGAGCAGGTAAAGTATAAGATGCTTGTTATTTATTTTTATTTTTTTAAATACATTTTTAATATCTCCTAGATTTTATGCTCCAACGAGCAGGGCCCTCCGATTCCTCCTGTATCAAATTGTATTGTAACCGTACTGTCTGCCCTCATGGCACTATATAAATGCTGTATAATAATAAGAATTATAATAACAACAATATCACTTTAAACTGACAGCCTAGCACCTAAAGAAAAATGACAATCAAGCAAGGTTTTTAATTTACAAAAAATGATCAAATGTCTTTATGAGGTCCTTGCGAATCTGTGTATTCTTTTTTCTCACAATTAAGATGTACCGGTATGTACTTGCAAAAAAAAAAAATTCCTTTGTAATAGTTTAATTTTATGCATCAGGAAGTCCATTGAAAATCTACTTTACAGAGAACTACAGACTAAATCAGGAGGTCACGTTCTACTACAGTATACTCTCACAAAAGTTCACCATCCTACTTTATTTAATGCATCAGGAGCCTGATTTCCATACTTGACTTCAGCTGCTAGGCAACAGATCAAATTTTCTTTGATGTCAGATATCCTAGCTGGCAGCTCTTTGCTAGTAAATCATGGATAGGAGCTCGGGATATTCTGGGATTATGTACATTTACAGATGTAAGGTTCAAATGTACAGTTCCTTCTCTATTTGCTACATTAGTTTTTCTCAACCTTTTTTTCCAGGCAATGCACCAAATTTTACACAATCTTGAAGCAACCTATTCTAAAATGTAAAAACAAAACCAATAGTTTTACATAACGCAGCAACATTCACACAGGTAGAGCACCCAACATTAGAAGTCATGCATTCTTCCAAAGTAAATCCACCTTTGCACACAAATACTGACTAATTCCAAAATGTCTCTTTTATCACTCAGCCAATGTGATCCCAGTGCTAATGAAGAAGGGCCGGGGAGGGGTAAGGGAGTAGCAAACAGACAGGCAGCTGACTTGCTTCTTATCAACTGATGGCACCATTGGTTGTTAGGACACTGGTAGTTGGAAGGTTTTAATGATGTACAAGAAAAACTGTGGCTACGTCCATGCAGGCTTGATCCACCTGGTGGCTTGAATAACATTTTTGGGCAATTTATAGGTATTTTGCAAAGGCGCCCCTTAAAGGGGTTGTAAAGGTTTGTTTTTTTATTTTCTAAATAGGTTCCTTTAAGCTAGTGCATTGTTGGTTCACTTACCTTTTCCTTCTAAATGTTTTTTTTCTTTGTCTGAATTTCTCACTTCCTGTTCCTCCTCAGTAAGCTGTTCAGTAAGCTGTTCTGGCTGACTCCACATCACTCAGATGATGGTGTGAAGTTTAGTGAGGAGAAACAGGAAGTGAGAAATTCAGACAAAGAAAAATAGGATTTTTGTACTCACCGTAAAATCCGTTTCTCTGACGTCCATGGACCGACGCAGCTCTCATACTGATTACATGTGGGTATATGTCCCTGCTTGCAGGAGAAGACCTAGGCAGAATGTTAGAGGTTAAAACATTCTAGAACAAGCCAGAGCTGAACAGCCCCGCCCAGGGGGCGGTCCCTCCGGACATTACCCTTCCACCTGCAGCTAATCAGCCTCAGTTCGTAACAAAGCAGTACAAACTTAAAAGGAAGGGTGGGTGCTGCGTCGGTCCATGGACGTCAGAGAAACGGATTTTACGGTGAGTACAAAAATCCTATTTTCTCTTATCGTCCATGGACAGACACAGCTCTCATACTGATTACATGTGGGACGTCCCAAAGCAGTATAAGAAAAGGGTGGGAGCAAAAAAAGTAAGGAACAACCAAAACTTCACTCCAAACCAGCAGAGCCCCTCAACGGAGGAGTTGCAACATTAGACAGCGGCCTGCAACACTTTGCGGCCGAAGGAAGCATCCGAAGATGCAGCCACATCAACCTTGTAGAACTTTGAAAAGGTATGAACGGACGACCAGGTCGTCGCCTTGCACACTTGTGCAACCGACGCTTGATGTCGGAAGGCCCGGGAAGCACCAATTGCCTTGGTGGAATGCGCCGCAACCGGAAAGGGAGGCGCCCGCCCCTTAAGGGCATAGGCCTGTATGACGGTCTGCCTGATCCACCTAAAGACGGTGGCAGACGACACCGCTCGCCCCTGTTTTGGACCAGACACAGATTTCCGAATGGAAACAGTAGCAGACAGGTACACTCGTAAGGCTTGTACCCATCTTAATGTATGAAGCGCAAACTCTCAGGGAAGCGATGGGTGAGGACACAAGGACGGAAGAACAATGTCCTTCTTAAGGTGAAAGGCCAAGACTATCCTTAGAAAAGAAGGATGGTCGTGGGCGCAACACCAACATATCCTTATGGAAGACCAAGTAAGGCGACTTGCCAGACAAGGCTACCAACTCAGACACCCGTCTAACCGAAGCAATGGCCAATAAGACCAACTTCCGGGACAAGGTCAAGAGAGGAATCTCTCTGATATTCTCAAAGGGATGTTCTTGGAGAACCGAGATGCATCAAAATCAGATCCCAAGTAGGGAGAGGAGGCTTGACATAGGGGACCACATGGCGAACCCCCTGCCCAAAAGGTGCTAATCAAGGAATGGCCCGGCAGCGGTCGTTGAAAAAGACAGTCCGGGCCGAAATCCGACCCTCAAAAAAAAAAAAAAGGTATGCAAGGCCAGCTTTTGGGTCACACCACGCTGTAAGAACAGCAAAATCCTGGGAATGGAAAACATCCGAGGATGCCACTCAAGTTCCCCGTACATAGCGATGTAAGCCTTCCAGGTACGGTGAGATATCTTTCTGGAGGAAGATTCCCGTGTCAACAACATAGAAGAGATGACTGAATACGAGAGAACTCGGTCCTTTAGCACCTGGCTTTAAACAGCCATGCCATTAAAGCCAAGGACTGTAAAGCAGGATGAAGTATGCACTGCGAAGCCGGCGAGGCAACAACAGTAGCAGAGGGTAAGCATATATAAGGCGATACTGCCCCCACGGGCTTCCAACACGTCTAACGCATCCGCCCAGGGGTCCCTGGACCTGACCACGATCTTGCCACCTTGCGAGTGAGTCGAGAGGCCACAAGGTCCACTTCTGGTGCCCCACCTCCGGTAAAGAAGGTGGAAACACCTCCGAATGCAAGGACCCTTCGCCTGCAATGCACACGGCCGACAGGACCGTCTTGCAGCGAGACGTATGAAAATCCCAAAGAGACTGCGCCATGTATCGGAGAAGGGAGGCCCCAGTGTACAGGGTGCCTCAAATGTTGGCCAATAAAGGCAACTTGACGGAACTTCCCTAGAAACTCGGTCAGAGGACTAGTACCTCAGCCTCCACAGGTGGCGCAAACCCACCCCGGGCACAGAGACCCTAAAGGCTAAAGCAGTTGTAGTGCACCTGCTAGACGACTGATGAATGAAGCAGAGGCTTTTGCCCAGTCATTGAGCTACAAAAAATGCCAGAGACGCAGCCACTAACGGGCGCAACGCCAACCCCAGCCTGGCGAACACAGTCCAAGCCAGCGCTTCTGATCACCACTGAAAGCAGGTGGAAAGTGATACCCCTGAAACCAGGGATCCTTGTGACAATGCTCCATCCAGCAGCTACCCATGGATAGGCGCTGATTGTGCAAACACATAGTTTATACTATATATTGCGTCAAACGCACAAATGGAGAGTGTGGGAGGAAACCCACCCAGCCACAAAGAGCATAATACCACCACATACGGCGTATGTAGTTTAGTATTTATGGATAAACCTATTAAACGCGTATATACTGTGCCAGCGACGAAGGCGTGCACATCATCGGGGCCTGGACGTAAACCAGCCACACAGATTGCGTACACAACCGTGTAGGTATGTTAGCCTGCGAATAAACGAATTGCACATGTTTATACTGTGCATAGCGCTGAGAATGCGCACACCATTGGAACGCAGGGGAGAAATCTGAGCACCCGGATGAAACCCATGCAGACTGCATACGCATACCGTGTATGGTATTATAGTATGTGTGCTAAACATTTTGCACAAGCCCATGTGTGCATAGCACCGAAGGCGCGCACACTGTTGGCGCGTGGGAGGAACCAAAGTACCCCACGCATACTCAGAGAATGCAATACCTACAACTACTGTAAATGTATTTAGTGTAGTGTATAGACATAATGTGTATGTTTACACCGTGTATTGCACCAAAGGCATGCATGTCATGTAGCATGGGCAGAAACCCATGCAGACTGCATACGCATACCGTGTAGGTATTATAGTGTGTGTGCTAAACCTTTTGCACAAGCTCATGTGTGCATAGCACCGAAGGCGCGCACACCGTTGGCGCGTGGGAGGAACCGAAGTACCCCACGCATACTCAGAGAATGCAATACCTACAACTACTGTGAATGTATTTAGTGTAGTGTATAAACATAATGTGTATGTTTACATCGTGTATTGCACCAAAGGCATGCATGTCATGTAGCGTGGGTGGAAACCCACGCAGACTGCAAAGACATACCGGGTAGGTCCAATCGCACAAATTTAGACTGTGCATAGCGCCGAAGCGCCCACTCGGAAGAACTCCACGCAGACAGCACACAGATACCGTGTAGGAATGATAGCATGTGAATCAACATAATATTGCACATGTTTATGCTGTGCATTTCCATTGGAGCGTGGGGGGAAACCGGAGTACCCGGAGGAACCCCACGCAAACAGTATACCCATACTGTAAACATGTATAATATGTGCAATAAACATATTGAACATGTCTATACTGTGCAGAGAGCCGAAGCGCACATACCATGAGAGTGCGAGAGCCCCCGCCAACCCAGAGAGTATAATACATACATATACTGTGAATGTATCTGGAGTCGTGCATAAACATATTTTGTACATTTATATCATGTATGGCACTGAAACACAGCATTGGAACGTGGGGACAGCCACGCAGACACAGAGACCAATAACACATACATACACTGTGAATGTATGCAGTGTAGAGGTATAGGATGAGTTTAAATTATGGCGCAGAGGCGCATAATCTTCTCTGTATCATTCCAACCTGCTTGACTGTGCTGCTGAAGCAGCATGCAGGTAACAGGTAACCTCTGATCCTCAGACCGTGTGTCTGTCAGAGCTCAAATCATTCCCCAGGAAATGGCGGGAAATGTTACCTCAGGTATCACACACACAAGGCTCACAGGGATTAGAGACATAAATGAATAAAGTCCTCCCTCATCCATGCTGTTCTTGAGGCAGCGTGTGAGGAAAACAGTGAGGAAACTGTGTAAAAGAAAAGCTTGTCACAGCAATTCCAGCCTGAGTGTGTTTCTCACATCATCAATGAGATCACTTACAAGCGCCCTGTCATTCACTGACACAGAACTGGAGTCTTCCTCACAAGGGAATGTCCTGTTCATAAACATTAAATATTCAGAGGTAGGGTCCTGTGCATAGTAGCTAGGCCCATATCTGACTCAGAGCACTCCTTCACTAAAGATTTTTGTGGGGGGAGGGGGCTTATAGCTCCTTTTGCTCGCACACCGCTTCCATTCTGACAGGAATGATTCCAGGACTGCTGACAACTGGTCCATAAGGACCGCAGGTGCAGGAAACATATGAACATGTTTAACTGTGCAGCACTGCCTGTTGCCCCAGGCAATGTGGAGAGCAGGTGTATCAGACTCCATAAACGCCACCCTCTGAGACCTTATACACTATACAGTGAATATACAGTCCACCCACTGGCTACGCTGAGGAGGGGATACCCGGGAGGACCCACGAACCCTTAAGGACAGCTCAGTCTGTGAGGAGATTGTGAGGGGATTCGCGCAGCCGCCAGAAATAAATGCGCGGCGGCCACAAGAAAATGGCCGCCGTCCGCAGCCATAACTGTGCCACTGAACGCCAAGATGGCCGCCGAGCGCAAAATTCAAAGCTTTAATGCGCACCAATGGCGCACGCAATAACCACCTCAAACAGCGCCAATGGCGCACGCAATAATCACCTCACACACCAGAAAAAACTGCAGACATGAGCGCCCAACCAGGCCAGAGTGACCCCCAAGCACCCCACAGCACAGCACCAGTACAGGGTGCAGAGAGCAGCATAACAGGGGGGGGGGACAGGGAGAAACCCCCACACACAGAAACACAGCCAGCATGTACTCACCTGCAGTAGGAGAGACTACTTACCCGTCCCTTTCAGGGACCCACTGGCTTGTTTCAGACAGACCTATCACAGAGTCGTACTGCGTAGTTGTCGGCCCGGTCCACCGCAAGAGATACAGTCAGTCAAGTACTGTTCAATCTTGAGAGGACCGCGGGAGCATGAAAGCAACCCGGCCACCCCTGGAGTCATGGGGCATGTCGTGAACTGAGTCTCACGCACGCAAGGCGAGGATCAGCACGCTCGATGGTCGGACAGGGAAGACTACGAGGATACTCGTGTACCCAACCTGTTGCCCAGCCGACAGTTGATTGAAGGTCTCAAAAATAAAATAATAAAATTCCCAAAGGAATAAAAATCAAAAGTAAAATCTTCCAGGAGACTGGCTCCTGAGAGCCACGTCTTCTCCTTCTGCTAGGCAGAAAAAAACTGAGGCTGATTAGCTGCAGGTGGAAGGGTAATGTCCGGAGGGACCGCCCCCCTGGGCGGGGCTGTTCAGCTCTGGCTTGTTCTAGAATGTTTTAACCTCTAACATTCTGCGAGCAGGGACATATACCCACATGTAATCAGTATGAGAGCTGCGTCGGTCCATGGACGATAAGAGAAACAAACATTTAGAAGGTAAATCAAAGGAAAAGGTAAGTGAACCAACAATACACTAGCTTAAAGGAACCTATTTAGAAAATAAAAAACGAACCTTTACAACCCCTTTAAGAAACCTGAAGGCACCCTGGTTAAAAAAGGCTGTATACCGTGGTTAGACCTCACATGTGGCCTCGAATGCATTAAAAGCAGAAGTCCAGCCTGAGCTTTTTAGGCTGGACTTCTCCTCTGGGTCACAGGAGTGCAATTCGTTTTGCACTCCTGTGACCCGTTTTCAGCGGAGAGCGGTCTGAAGTCCGCTCCCTGCTGACGTCACTGCCATCAGTCGGGGCAGCGCGTCATAACGACTTCCAAGTTGGGATCCGCCAGCTGCCCTGATTGATGGCAGTCTCAGTGTATCAGCGAGCCGCTGAGACAGCCTCTCCCCGCCCCTCCACTGCTTAGCTCTCCAATGAGCGTGGAGAAGCAGAGAGGAAAGGTGCTGACTGACAGCAGCTTTCCTCTGGGGGATCTGTGAGAACCGAGCCAACGGCGATGTTCAGTGGCTCGGTTCTCAGTGCACAGGCGGTGGGGGACAGATGGAGCATCGGTCTGATGCTCCATCCACCGAGGTAAGTATGAATCAAAAAAAAAAAAAAAAGAAGAAAACCCATACTTCTCTTTTAATGCTTCAGCAGAGAGACAATTCTGCAGAAAAAAAATAAAGTTCAAATGGGCAGCAAGGTCAATTGTTTAAGTTGCAATTCACATAAATATACATATAATAGAATGATTTAAACTGTATTGCAAAGTACAGTAGATGACATGAAGATTTCAGTGGATAATTCTAAACATTGTATTGTCAATCGGTAATAATGGTAACACAAATGGAAAAAATAAAAAAAACCCAAGAAGAAATTGCTACAATTCTGCTTTTGATATGCCTGAAATGGACAAAATAAACTGTTGGATTTGTATTTAAATAGCTGGGAGAACCTAGCAAAATACCATTGGCTAAAACCGTGTTGCCCAAATCCATGGCTTACAGGTGTAGCGGTCTCCCCAACCTCCAAGGGCCTGGTAGTGACCCCCGGAGGCCAGAAGGGCTGACATTCCTCCTCAGTGTGCAGGATACTAGGCACGGTTGGTGTAGTGCAAGATGGAAAAATGGGCGCCAGTCAATTTTAAAATGAACAACGTTTTATTTCTCCTATCAGGAACAGGGGGAGAGAGGGGACACCCTTAGGCAAATGCAATAGCAAATTGGCAGACTCCTTGGACCAAAAAAAACTGGGCAGACAGCAATGCAGGAAAAGAGCCTTTAAGCTAAATGCAGCGATCTGTATCTTGTAGCAATGGCTGTCTCCTATGGCAACAACTTCACTCACAGTATCCCACTGTAAATCCTCAAGCTTAGCTCCCAGCGACCTGCTGGACTTCTCAAGCTTCACTCACAGCTACCCGCTGTATTACTCAAGCATCGCTACCCGCTGTGTTCCTCAAACTCACAGCTACCCGCTGGATCCCTCAAGCTTTACTCACAGCTACCTGCTGTACTCCAAGCTTTACTCACAGCTACCAGTTGTAGGTCTTGGATGAGTGCTCTCCTGAAGCTTTCCCAGCACTTCACAGTCCGACACCTGCCTCCGACAACATCAGTGGTTGACCCTCTGGCAACAAAATTTTAAAATACATATGATGATGTTTTTAACAGTAGTACATTTTCTGCAGAGGTCGGTTAAATTTTTTTTTTACAAATTTAGTTTGGACTGAATCTAAAAAGAATAGAATAGGAAAATGCTGCAGAGTTGGTTAGACGGACTGGCATACAGCTGGGAATACTACTTTGATGAATGTACAACTGTCAAAGCCGGATAAATAATTTTAATCTACAGAGACATAAAAGCAGAATAAATGAGTATTTCATAGCACAACTACATCAACCATTATTTATAGGTCAAGGTGACAGAAGTTTGCAGTCTGTGTGGAAAGGGCAAGAAACTTTTCTGACAAATAACTATAATCATCTGAACACGCATGACTCGGCAATAGATTTCTGTTCAAACAGCAGATTTATACTGGCCTTCTAAATTTTGATGTTAAAGTGGCAATCCAAGTGCTTTGAATTTCAGGTCGAATTCTGTGATGTAATGAAACTTTTCGCAAGTGAACCCTCTATTCACTGTATGCAAATGCATATTTTAAAACCCTATTTGTTACTTTATAGCACAGAATGAAGAATGTCAGGGCCAAGAAAATAAAAAAGGAAAAAATAGGCGAGTGGCCCCATGGGATTGTCCCCCCCCCTAACATCAATTTGTTCTTTGAATACATTTAACTCATAATAAAGGGCTATGATGATTGTTAAAATGGAGTTCCACCCAAAAGTGGAACTTCCGCCTATCTGATTCTCCCCCCCCCTCTGGCACCACATTTGGCACTCCGGCCGGACCTCACCGCGGCGAGGAATGTCAGAAGTTCAGCCCCCCTCCTTCCCCTGCTGCCGAGCCAGTAAGAGAACACAGTGCGCTTCGCGCATGCACAGTAGGAAACCGGCTGTGAAGCCGCAAGGCTTCACTGCTAGGTTCCCTTACCGGCAATGGTGGCAGCAGCACCTGACGGAAACTTTGACTGGGGTGCTGATCGCTGGATTCCAGGACAGGCAAGTGTCCCAATATTAAAATGTCAGCAGCCAAGTATGTGTAGCTGCTGCCTTTTAAATTAATGGGGGGGGGGGGGGACTACTAGGCCAGGGTATATAAATTTATGAGCACAACTGTAAATGGCTGATCTTCTCTCTTCATTCAATCTTGAGATTTAGGCAGGCCATACACGGTGCCAATTTGTTTCCTGCAACCAACCTCCTGCCGAGCAATGGTCTGCTCCCGCCGATTAAACTTGGTACATTCAGCCTGCCCAATAACAGCTCTAATCTTGGCTGGTCCTTGCTGAACAAGCCAAGATTCAAAATGTGTATGGTTGGCCTTACATAGCCCTGCCAGGAAGATGATACCAATTTCTTTGTTACAATTAAGAAATGCACTGCTGACCTCACCCTGTCCTTGGCTAGTTGAATGGTTGTTAGAGTAGCAGACGGATGAAATCATTCTTCTGCTTACTCCATCGCCTGTTCGCTTGTTCCTCGTTTGTATTTTTTGCATGTAGCACACCTGATTGGCTCACAGTGCTGTACCTTCTTCTCCAAGTATAATAGTTTCTGAATTAATAAAGAGCTGCATTATTTAGTTTTTTTATTAGTTTTTTTTTTAGCTGCCTAAAGTTCAGCTTTAAACAGATCAATGCAAGGACTATAGGCCATTTTGATTTACCCAAGATGGTATAACATACATAAGCAAAAAACTGATTGCTCTTCTTCTAAAATGCTTGCTGTCTGGCTATCATGCTAATGCCCTTGGTTCAATAGTTTCAGTCATTGACCTAGAACACGCATGCAAGTAATGCCACAGTGCAACCTTGTACAGTCAGATCTTGAATGCATTACTGACCACCCTCTAATGCAGCCTTTCTGAACCTTTTTAACATTGAGGAATCCTTGAAATTACTTTTCAGCCTCAGGAAACCCCTACTAATAAATACTACATAAAGTGTATAGTGACAATCAGCGCCTGAATAACAGTTCATATATATATATATATATATATATATATATATATATATATATATATATATATATATATATATATGATGTAGCGGGTACTTGAATTTAGGGAAGCATCTGGGTGCTAGTGTAACCCAGGTGCCTTGATTGTTAGGAAATTCAAGGTTCCCTTTGTGAGTCTTGGAGGACTCTGGTGGTGTGAAGTTCTCGCCGGCCTAAAGGTGGCGTTGTTGCCTTGGACCAGGGCTGGGCTCGCACCGCAAAACTGTGCCTTTTTGTCCTCCCCTGGAGCTGGTGCAGCGGGGTGGGGAACCCGCTGTGACGCGAAGGGAGAGGTCATAAAAGGGGCGGACGCCCTGACCTTGGGGTTCAGAGTTGGAGGACGTGGCCGCACCCAGGCACCTTCAGCTTGGGTGCTGGCATTCCGGTGCTCCAGGCCTAGGTGCCCTTGGCCTAGCTGGAGCGGAGATGGAGTCCATCTCAGGCACCTTTAGCCAGGGGTAAGGTACTATGGCGGATGCCTGGGGCTCAGTACCTTCGTCTGAGTTCCGCGAGGGTGGAGGAATCCGAGGGGGCCCTAACTCTTTGGGTGCCCGTGTCTGAGTTTGTGAGGACTGGTGCGCAGTAACTTCTCCGAAGAGTCCGGCGCTGCATCGCTGGTGACGGAGAGGCCTCCACTTCTCCCTTGGACGGATTTCTTCCTCTGACAGGGGCAAAGTGAGCGAAGGTAATTCACGTTCTATATCCCTTAGTCAGTGGCCGTCACTATTCACCACTGGTGACAGCACAGTGGGCAGCAGCAGAAGGGAAAGGATTGTGCCTCGATCTGTCCCCATTTTCCAAAGGAGAAAGATTGTTTTATTCTTCTTGCCAAGCAATAAAACAAAGTTGGACCTATTCACTGTGTGGAACTCGGGTTACTAAAGCAAAGGAGTCAGGGACGACGGACTGGACTTGACTCTAGGACACCTACACAAAAGCCCAATCTTCTGGCCTTCACCTCTTAGTTACGGAGGACGTGGGCCGTGGTGCGTCTCATCTCTCTCTCCCAGGTACCCCTAGACAACAGCCGCATAACCGATAAAGAGAGAGAGGGGTGAGTCCGCTACATATATATAATCAATCAATGATATAAAGGCCTCTTTCACACTGGGGCGGGAGGTGCGTCGGCGGTAAAGTGCCTCTATCTTTAGCGGCGCTTTACCGTCAGAATTGCGGCGGTATTGGGCCGCTAGCGGTGTGGTTTTACCCCCCGCTAGCGGGCGAAAAAGGGTTAAAAACCACTGCAAAGCGTCTCTGCAGAGGCGCTTTGCCGGTGGTATAGCCGCGGTGTCCCATTGATTTCAATGGGCAGGTAAACACACCGCTCCTTCACCGCTCCAAAGATGCTTAACCGTCCGTCCTGCTAGCGCACCGCTTCAGTGTGAAAGCCCTCGGGCTTTCACACTGGAGAAACAGCAACCGCTGTTTCAGGTCGGTTTGCAGGCGCAAACCGCCCCAGTGTGAAAGGGGTCTAAATGCCACAAAGTATCCCGCTTACAATAAGCCAATCAGCACAAAGACAAGCCTCAAACCTTCTGGCACAAAATCATTTGGAGTGATGAGACCAAAATTGAGCTTTTTGGCCACAACCATAAATGCTACATTTGGAGAGGAGTCAACAAGGCCTATGATGAAAGGTGCACCATTCCTACTGTGAAACACGGAGGTGGATCGCTGATGTTTTGGGGATGTGTGAACTACAAAGGCACAGGAAATTTGGTCAAAATGGTTGGCAAGAGGAATGCAGTATGTTATCAAAAAATACTGGAGGAACATTTGCATTCATCAGCCAGGAAGCTGCGCATGGGATGTACTTGGACATTCCAACATGAGAATGATCCAAAACACAAGGCCAAGTCGACCTATCACTGCATACAGCAGAATAAAGCGAAGGTTCTGGAGTGGCCATCTCAGTCTTCTGACCTCAATATCATTGAGTCACTCTGGGGAGATCTCAAAACGTGCAGTTCATGCAAGACAGCCCAAGAATGTACAGGGACTGGAGGCTTTTTGCCATGAGGAATGGGCAGCTTTACCATCTGAGAAGATAAAGAGCCTCATCCACAAATACCACAAAAGACTTCAAGCTGTCATCGATGTTAAAGGGGGGCAATGCGCGGTATTAAGAACTGGGGTATGTACACTTTGGATCAGGGTCATTTGGGTAGTTTCTGTTGTGATTATGATTTAAAAAGGGTAAACACAGTTGATTAATAATAAATGTCTTCAGCCAAACACTAACCACGTGTGAAAGAAAAGTTTGTGTTATTCATATTCTCTGAAAAATGGCAAAGAAATCATTAATTCTTAAACTTATTCTGTAAACTTTTGAGCACAACTGTATGTCCATTTTTTCATTTCCTGTAAAGGAAACTCTAGAAACTAGGTAGCTAAACAGCCTACAGTTGTAAATAGTAAACATTCACACTTATCTAGCAGCAGTGCAAAGTGCGATATAACTCTTAACAACTAATCTGATTTCATTTAAGCAAGAGATGTTTTTGGCTGGATAAAACAGTGTAATGGACTTTGCACATCACCAAGGCTCATTGCATTGACTTACTGAATAATCAGTTTATAATTAACAATTGTAGGCCAGACCTGTGTTATCTACCAACTGTTTCACAAATCCTCCTTGGTTTGGCCAAACATGACCCAATACCTACAACTAAATATACAACTCCTCGAGACTCCTTATGGTGATAAACACTCATCCAAATTTGCGGAAATGTCAATGTATACCTGCTATGTCCAAGTTAGAGATCCTACCAGGTGATAAGCACTCACCTTAAAAGCGGAGTTGCGGCCAATTTATTGATTTTTTTATTGATCCGAGCATTATTATTTAATTATTAAATTAAAAAAACAACGAGTATACAAGGTTCATTTTGGATGTTGCTAAAATACAAAATTTCATACTCACCATTTTGTCCCTCCTGTTGTGGCTATTGCCATTGTGATTGTCGGCATGTGAAGCCCAATCGATAACTCTTCCTGGATAAGCTTTAGAGAGGTGCATGCTGGATAACCAGCATTCACCTCTCGATCTCGCGCAATTCACCGGCGGCCATAGCGCCGGTTGTTTCTAAAGATGCCATAACAACAGGCGGCGAGGAGGAAAGTCCCGCCCCATTGTTATGGCAACATTGTTATGGCAACATTGGCTCATGTTATGGCATCTCGGCGCTGTGATCCACCTTAAATCGCCTGTCAGGAAATAACGTGATTTTTGATCACAGTACTGCCCACAGACTCCTGGGAAATAATGACACATTTCCCAGAAGCACAGGCGAGGGAAGAAGTGAAGAGAAGCGCAGCAGACAAGGAAGTGGCAGATTAGGAGGACTACATAATAAAAAATAAAATAAAAAATTCCCCCAAATGTTTTTTTTTTTTTTTTATAGGTTTAGAGGAGTCAGCTTATAAAAAAAAAAAATTCAGGGTGGAACTCCACTTTAAAAAATACAGACTTTGCGGAAATGTCAGCATATACCTGCTATGTCCACCAAAACCCACGTATACTACTCTGCACTATGAAATATTCTACTCAACTCTGATTTCACAAAACATAATAGGACTGCTGATAGACTCAAAGTCAGCCACATTGGCTCATTTATATGAAAGACATGGTTTGGTGTATCCTAGGTCAGAACGGTGCAAGATGGTCTCTTTCTTTTTAAACATCAAGTAAAAGTGGCAGAAACAGCGTGCATGATACAGAGAGCACAGGTAAAACTGAAAGCTCTACAGAGGTGAACAGACTTCAAAAGACAACTAGAAGAAAACCTTCAGAGAGAAACATCATTTGCATCTGACAAAGCCTATTGCTATGGAAAGTTGGGGGAAATGCAGTAAGGGCAAATGCAAAATCACTCACAGGAAAGAACTTTGAAACATCAAAAAATAAAATAAAAATAAGACTAGATAACTAACTGGGGCACAGCATAGACTCAATCTTCTTTTTCTGTGCAATGTAGAAGTGTCCGTGACATGGAGGTACAGTGTTTATAAAACAGAACATTAATATATTGATGCAGCATTAGTTTTCAATGTTTTTTTATTTTCACCTGCTGATAAAACTTGTAACAATTTCTTTCCTAAGGTGGGAATGCTCACACACCCTTCTGTATTGGGACAACTGAAGCAAGATAGAACTACGCAACACTGCCCTTTTTTATTGTCCATAAAAGAGGGGTGTGGTTCTGTACTCCTCAGAGCTTCCCAAGGAAAA
Organism: Rana muscosa; assembly: GCA_029206835.1. Taxonomy (NCBI): domain Eukaryota; kingdom Metazoa; phylum Chordata; class Amphibia; order Anura; family Ranidae; genus Rana; species Rana muscosa. Next base: position 781,473,275 of record CM055121.1, read on the forward strand.
TGAAAATAGTTATCACAGGCAAAGAGTACATGAAGCTATCCAGATTTCTGGCAAGGTCAATAGGTTGTTTTTTTTTTTTTTCACTTATCAGACAGATAATGCTTTCAGGGTTTGTTCACACAATGTGTGGCGATTGGTGGTTTTCCACACTTGATAAATGCCAGTTGTTGCAAGGGTACATAGAAGTTTGTTTTCTATGTGTCCCGCTCACACAGTAACACTGGTGTGATGTGTGCTGCTGTACAGAGACACGAATGTGTCACTTTATGCACTTCAAATAAAGTTTAAAAAGAAAAAGTGCAATGCACTGAAATGCATATCCCAACACCCCCTCATCACCCCAGTGTAGCGATACCCCCAGACTAAGGGAGCCGCTGGTTTGCTTTTGGGCCCTGTACACGGCACAGCCAACCCCCGGCAATCTACTCAGCCCTTCTCTGGCACAGCTAGTCTAGGGGTGTTATTTCTATATGGCTCTATAACAATGTATACAAAATCCCACAATACCTTTCTTCAAGTGGTAAGATATATATATATATATATATATATATATAGATAGATAGATAGATAGATAGAAATATAGACTCCAATACCTGATTTGAGTAAACATAAAAGGGTTTACTTGTAGATAAAAAGGATCAATAGTCAATAGTACATATAACACATGCATGCAGAGCCCTGCAGTAACACTAACAGTAGTTAATTATAGTGCGCAACTAATTCTAACACACGCTAACATATAGCTCAAGTCCCCGTTATCAATATGGCGCCCAACAGTACTATCAGTTCTCAGTCAGGCCTGACTCTGGTAATAACTCGGTCTCTAGAGAAGGAATCTTCGCATGCCAGACGATCGATGGTGCACATACAGGAACAATATTTGTAATCCAACAAGGTATAAAGTACTAGAACAACTCCCCGGAGACTATGTGACTCTGTCCTCCAGCTAGTCTCCTGACAGGAAAAGGGAAATATAACCCGATGGGCCAAGGCAGTCTATAGGCCTAATAAGTACTTGATTAAAGCTGCGAGCAGGTGCTCTCTCACCACTCCGAACTCGATCCCAGTCCGGAACTCCCACTGCTGTCTTCACTCACACACACAGGATCTGCCACCACCTGGTCTCCGGTCTACTGACTTCCCTGAAGCAGCTAGAGGTCTGTCCCCGCACAGGCTCCGCAGCGAGGTGGAAGGCTCTCTGGAAGTGCGCAAGGCCTCGGGCCTTGCACTCACAGCAGGTCCGCACAGGAAGTCCTCTTGCCAGCCGCGCGGTGTCCAAAGAGGCCGGGCTTAGCCTCGCCCTCTTTTTATTCCCCACCCATCAGTCTCTGCGGCAGCCCAATGCACCCTGGGTGCCAAACGGGGTTCTGGGTAACGTAGTCCATGGGGCCTCAACGGAGACCCCGCTACACCAGCAAGGACAATTGACCGTTGCCCACAAGCTAAAGTAGAGCATTTAGCATGCGGGCAGTGTGGATGAGCCCTTAATGGTATATTTAACAAAAAGGACCAAAGAGAGACGTTTGTTGCTGGGGCTTAAGCCTAGTACACACTAGTAGTTTTTTTGTTTTTTTGTTTTCATTCAACCCAGCAGGGCTGAATGAAAAAAAAACAAAAAAAACTGACAATTCAGGAGGAGCCGCTGTACTAACTATCCGATGTTATGACAGCAATCCCCCCTGCTGTTCTATTGTACGCCCCCTCCGCCAGAACACCCCGGTCAGCACTCTCACTATTGGCTGAGAGCGCTGATCGGGAGGGAGCCAATCAGCAGACCTTTTCTGGTCATGCCTCTTCTGTCGAACCGACTGCAGTAGACACAGGCCGTGTCAGCCGGTTTCTGTTCAAGCAGCCGATGCCGCCCAGCATTCAGCCCATGTACTAGGATTTAGATATACTTTAAGCTGAAAAAACAAAAATCGCTGCCTTCATTCTCACAATTGGTGATGTTTAAAAACGAAACTCTGTTGATATTCTGTAAACAACTTAAAAACCATACAGAGCACCTTCTTTAACCACTTAACAAACGCGCCGCAGCCGAATGACGGCTACAGCAAGGCTCAATAACTCTGGGAGGGCGTACATTGACGTCCTCCCAGAATCGCCCCTGAGGTGTGCACCCAGAAATATCCGTGATCCAGATCACGGTAAATTACCACTGATAGCGGCCGTTTACAACGTGATCGGTCAAATGACAGAAAGCGATCACTTGTAAACAAACCGGCATCATGTCCAGTTCCTCTCTCCCCTTTCTGTACCGATCAGTACAGTGCAAGGGGAAAGGGGAGAGATCGGGTGCAGCAGCACTGTGGGCTAGATGTGTAGTGCCCACAGCGCTGCTCTGTGACTATTCGGGGACTCATCCATCCATCCATGCTCAGCCATCCCATGCATGCCATCTAGGAATGAGCTTCGAGTTCGGGTCGATCTTATGTTCGACTCGAACATCGGCTGTTCGACCGTTTGTCGAATTTCGAACATTATGGGCCGCGGCATCGCAGTGCATTGCTGGCTGATGATTGGCTAAGCATGCACTATCACACTCCAGATGAAGTCAGACCAGACGAAACCGGTAGAGTGCACAAGCTGAATGTCACAAACACTTCCAGGATTTGTCAGCATTTGTCTCTTACATGCCTGTTTGATACAGCTTAAATGTGAGTAATATTGCTATAAGTTCAATAACAGTGTTTTTTATTACGGAATTACACTATCTGGGATTCCTTCCTTTCCCTCTTACTCTGAGATAACACTGGGATGACCACAAAAGGACCAGGGAGACAAGACACCGCCAGAGTGCTGCACAGTGGCATACACTGTGAACGTTTTTCACCCCAAGAGGGGGTGAACATCTGGTGAGTGCGGTCTTTATTGGAGAACGTTCTGCTGTGGGCACCAGACTTGAAGATTAAAAAAGGTCACATCACCAGGCACTGGGCACCTAGCATCTGTAAAAAACTACAAAATCATTGGACAATCATATTGCTCAATCGAATCGCATGAGGTTGCATTTGCACCTTATTGCATAGTCGCTCAACCAAATCGCATTAGGTTGCATTTGCACTTTTCTGCATAGTCGCAAGATTTTTTGCCTAGCAAAGTTGCTGGGCATCTAGCATCAAATCATTGGACAATCACATCAATTTGCACAATTCTGCATTTTTTTTTTTTTTTTTTTTTTGCACTTTATCGCATAGTCGCAGGACATTTTTGCATGCATCATTAATTTATTACTATCACGGTTTTATACATTGGTTTAATTTTTTACACTGTTATCACCTTTAATTGTTCACAATATTTTATTCATTTCATTGTTGTATTTTTTATATATATTATTTTATGCTCATCATTATTTATATCCGCATTAATCTATATTTATCACATATTCATATATATTAGTGAAGCAGTTACACTATGGCACCAATGACACTAGTATAATATAGGGGTATTTATGTATCGATTTATATACAAAATATTCACTTGCACTCTAGAGCAAGGAAGTCCATGAATTGTAATTAGCGCCAATTCTACACCTCCCTTCAGTCTAAGCATGCACTATGACCCGCATGCTTTGGCCAATCACAGCGCGGTAAGAACGGAGCGCCATAATTTGCCAAAGCCAGGGTACAAGTACAAATACAGGCAGGGAGCTGCAGTATTTTCATTTAGTGTACAGTGTCCTTTGCACAGTGTGCACCTAAAGCTACCTGAATACAATTGCTGGTGTTCTCTTACTAATCATACTACAGGCAGGCAGTTGATTCTGCTAGCTGCAGTGTAATGAGTGTATATATATTGTGAGGGGGTTAGCTCGGCAGCGGGTGTGTGTGACCCCCGGGATGGGCTCCCCACACAAAACAGGCCCAGCAAACGGAGGTTGTGGTTTTCAAAATCAAAAAGGTGCGGTTTATTTTCTATTTACAGTGACAAAACACAGCAAAGCAAAAGAAACATAACCAAAATAAATCCTGGTCAAGTTGACCTCTGACTAAACATACAGGTTTCCTAACTAACAACTGGGATCAGCCTAGTGCTGTCCTACTCCCTAAGTCCCTGGTTTTAAATGTCCAAGCAAATAGCCACACAGGCTTTGCCTCACCGCACAGGGGTTCACTCTCCCTAGACAGTCCACACAGGTCTGGGTCCAGGCATAAGCTAACATCTAATGAAGCTGGGAGTTCTTATAGAGGCCTAAATGAGCTGACAAGCTTCAGCTGGTCTCATCAACTCCCTGTCTGCACGACGCCCAGCCCTCTCCCTAGAGGTATGAGTCATCCATGAGCCCACTAGCCTTATACAACTCTCCACCTAGTTGTATAAGTCGGCGTAAAGCCTGAATCTGGGCGAAATATATCTACCCCCCTGGATGCAACCAGGTGACTTTACCTTCCTGCTGTCACATACCCCCCCCTCTTGTTTTAACCTCGGGGTTGGAACACCAGCAATCAGGCATTCATGTACTCGAGACAAAGCATCCACATTCCCCATTTGAACGCCAGGGCGATGCTTTACTGTGAAGTTGAATTCCTGGAGGGCCAGGAACCACCTATTCACTCTTCTATTTGTTTCCTTGTTTTGAGCCATCCACTTTAACGGAGCGTGATCCGTAACCATGTCAAAGTGCCTACCTAGCAGGTAGTACCGAAGGGAATCTAGAGCCCACTTCACCGCTAAACACTCCTTTTCAACGGTGGCGTAATTTACCTCATGGGACTTCAACTTCCTGCTGAGGTAAATGACTGGGTGCTCTTCCCCGTTCCAGACCTGGGACAATACTGCTCCTAACCCCACATCTGACGCATCACTTTGTACGACAAAGTCTTTAGAGAAGTCGGGTGAGTACAACACTGGCTGGCTACATAAGGCTTGTTTCAAGAATTGGAATGCTGCCTCAGCCTCGGGGGTCCATTTAATCATGACCGACCCTTTCCCCTTCGTCAGGTTGGTTAGGGGCACAGCCTTAGAAGCAAAGTGGGGAATGAATCGCCGATAATACCCAGCGATTCCCAGAAAGGCTCGTACCTGCTTCTTGCTGTTGGGACGTGGCCAACTCTGGATGGCCTCGACTTTGTTGAGTTGGGGTTTTATTACTCCCCTCCCAATGGTGTACCCAAGATATTTGGCCTCCTCCTGCCCAATGGTACACTTCTTGGGGTTAGCCGTAAACCCCGCTTCCCGAACAGAGTCCAGGACTGCTTGCACTTTTGGCAGATGTGAGGCCCAATCTGTGCTATGGACAATTACGTCATCCAGGTAAGCCGCAGCATACTTCCGATGGGGCCTCAGCATCTGGTCCATTTTCCGCTGGAATGTGGCCGGCGCATTCTGTAACCCGAACGGCATTCTTTTATATTGGAACGCCCCGTCTGGGGTTACAAATGCGGTTTTCTCTTTGGCCGACTTGGCCAGGGGGATTTGCCAATACCCTTTTGTGAGGTCAAGAGTCGTCATGTATCGGGCTGTTCCCAGCCGGTCGATCAACTCATCTATACGTGGCATGGGGTAGGTGTCAAATTTTGTAACTTTGTTCAACTGACGAAAATCGTTACAAAATCGCCAGCTCCCATCCGGTTTAGGCACCAACACGATGGGACTAGACCAATCACTTTGGGACTCCTCTATCACCCCTAAGTTCAGCATTTTCTGTACTTCCTCCCGTATTGCCTCCCGTCGAGCCTCTGGGATCCGATAGGGTTTTAACTTCACCCTTTCACCGGGCGGGGTAATGATGTCATGCTCTACCCCAGATGTTTGTCCCGGCAGCTCAGAGAATACCTCCTTGTTGCGAAGCACAAACTCCTTAACCTCCTGTTGTTGGGGTTGTGACAAGGTGGCTGCTATTCCAACCTCAGGAATCACGCAACCAGTTTGAGCTGGTGACCAAGTGTCTGCGACTAGGGACTCTCTATCCCTCCAGGCTTTCAACAGATTAACGTGATAGATCTGTTCGGGCTTTCGCCTTCCTGGTTGTCTGACCTTGTAATTCACTTCGCTCACTTTTTCCATTATCTCGTAGGGGCCTTGCCATTTGGCAAGGAATTTACTTTCAACCGTAGGGACAAGTACCAATATCCTATCCCCCGGGGAAAAGGTACGGGTCTTGGCTCCACGGTTGTACACTCTCTGCTGTGCCAACTGCGCTTGGGCCAAATGTTCCTTCACGATGGGCATTACCTGTGCAATTCGATCTTGCATCAGGGCGACATGCTCAATCACACTCCTGTGGGGAGAACTCTCACTTTCCCAAGTTTCCTTGGCAATATCCAACAGCCCTCTTGGGTGTCTCCCATACAGTAACTCAAAGGGGGAGAATCCCGTAGAGGATTGGGGCACCTCCCTAATAGCAAACATCAAATAAGGAAGTAAACAGTCCCAATCCTTTCCATCTCTATCCACCACTTTCTTCAACATTTGTTTTAGGGTTTTGTTGAATCTTTCAACCAGCCCATCGGTTTGGGGGTGATACACAGATGTACGCAATTGCGTCACTTTGAACAATTTACACAGCTCTTTCATAACCCGGGACATAAAGGGTGTACCTTGGTCCGTAAGCAGTTCTTTACAAATACCCACCCGGCTAAAAACAAGAGATAGCTCTTTGGCTATGGTTTTGGCCGAGGTATTTCGGAGAGGGATCGCTTCTGGATAACGGGTGGCATAGTCCATTATAACTAATATGTACTGGTGCCCCCTAGCGGACTTGATTATAGGACCTACCAAATCCATGGCGATCCTCTCAAACGGGACCTCAATGATGGGTAGAGGGACCAGCGGGCTACGGAAATGTGGCATCGGGGCCAACCTCTGACACACAGGGCAGGAGGAACAATAATTTTCTACGTCCTTCATCACCCCCGGCCAATAGAATCTCTGTAATACCCTCTCTCGGGTTTTCTCTGTCCCCAGATGACCTCCAAGAATGTGCCCATGGGCCAACTCCAACACCAACTTCCTGTAAGGTTTGGGCACCACAAGCTGCTCAACGGTTTCTTCTGCCCTTTTTGCCACCCGATACAGTAGGTCCTTCTCTACGCTGAAGTATGGGTAAGTGCAGGTATTATCTGGGTTCACTAACTCGCCATCTATTTTCACTACGTTTTCCCGTGCCTTTATTAGGGCGGGGTCTTTCAACTGTTCTGTGGCAAAGTTTTCCCTGTGAACCTCAAGATCAGAAAACTCCACAGACGGTAGGTTTTCGTCTGAGGAGGTGGGCTCCTCTCCAGTTTCTTGAGTCTCCCCTGCCAATACTGATAAGGGAAATTCCGGAGAGTCCTCACCACTCTCAGGGGAGTTCTGGCTATCACATTCCTGGTACATAGGGGCACCAGTGAGGGGCTCAGGATCATCCCACAGTTCCCAGAACTTCGGAAAATCCCTTCCCACAATGGCGTCATGCGGTAACTGAGATACTAAGCCCACTGGATGAGAGAGGGTACCTTTGGGGGTCTCGAAACACACTGTAGTCACTGGATACTCTCGGGTGTCCCCATGCACACAAATAACAGCTACCTTGCTATTCCCAGAGACCTCTGTTTTAACTAACTCAGCCTTTATCAGGGTCACAAGGCTACCTGAATCCAGCAATACCACAACATTTCTACCATTAACACACATTTTGCATAAATGTTTCTCAGTTCCTCGAATGGCAGTGCATGCGACTGTCGCACACAGCGACTGACGTCTGCCCGTCAGAAAGTCACACTGCATGGGTTCCTCCACAACCGGGCAATTGGCTGCAATATGTCCCGCTTGCCGGCAGCGGTAGCAAACGATCCTTCTTGCCGCCTCTTGAGCCGCTGATTTCCCAGGCTGTTCTCGCCAAACTTGGGGTAGAGCTCCCACCCTCTCACTCTCTCCACCCTCACCCCTTGGAATCCTCTTATCCGCCCCTGGGGATGGTCTGGTCTTAGGGTGGAAAGTCCGAGTGTCTCTGGAAGAGGCCGTCAGGTTCTCTGTAGCCAAGTATTTCTCCACACGATCCACAAGACCATCGGCCGTCTCTGGGTCTCCATGGCTTACCCACTTTTGGATGGCAGTAGGAAGAGCTCTCAAAAACCGATCCATTACAACACGTTCCACAATCTTTGGTGCGGACAAAGTCTCTGGCTGTAGCCACTTTCTGCTCAGGTGAATGAGATCATACATTTGAGACCTGGGGGGTTTTCCAAGCTGGAAAGTCCAGTTATGCACACGCTGAGCCCGGACAGCCTGGGTGACACCCAGCCTTGCCAATATTTCAGCTTTTAGCATCACATAGTCTTTTGCTTGGTTAGGCTCTAGGTCATAGTAAGCTTTCTGCGATTCACCAGTTAACAGAGGAGCCACCAGTCCAGCCCACTGCTCCTCAGGCCACTTTTCTCTTTCAGCGGTCCTTTCAAATGTGGTCAAAAATACCTCTGGATCATCCTCTCCAGTCATTTTTGTCAATAAACGACTCACCCCAAAGGACGCGGTATTAGTGGGACGGCTTTCCTCACTGGTCTGCGGACGTTGCTGCATTACTGCTTCCATCTGTTGTTGTAGTCTCTGCTCTTGCTTCTGCAACAGGTCTATGAAGCGGGCTTCAGATTGCTGCTGGGCTCGTTGCTGAGCCTCCAGACTCTGTTGCAAAGTTGCGTTTGTCTGCTGCTGGGCTGCAAGGCTCTGTTGATGAGCTTGCTGCTGGGCTGCGAAGTTCTGTTGTTGAGCTGCAAGGCTCTTTTGCAAACCTGCATTTGTCTGCTGTTGATTGGCATTTGCTAGAGCCAGCTGCTTCAGTATCTCCTCCATGCTGGCTTAAAAAAAAACTGCCACTGGTTCTCCACCAACTGTGAGGGGGTTAGCTCGGCAGCGGGTGTGTGTGACCCCCGGGATGGGCTCCCCACACAAAACAGGCCCAGCAAACGGAGGTTGTGGTTTTCAAAATCAAAAAGGTGTGGTTTATTTTCTATTTACAGTGACAAAACACAGCAAAGCAAAAGAAACATAACCAAAATAAATCCTGGTCAAGTTGACCTCTGACTAAACATACAGGTTTCCTAACTAACAACTGGGATCAGCCTAGTGCTGTCCTAGTCCCTAAGTCCCTGGTTTTAAATGTCCAAGCAAATAGCCACACAGGCTTTGCCTCACCGCACAGGGGTTCACTCTCCCTAGACAGTCCACACAGGTCTGGGTCCAGGCATGAGCTAACATCTAATGAAGCTGGGAGTTCTTATAGAGGCCTAAATGAGCTGACAAGCTTCAGCTGGTCTCATCAACTCCCTGTCTGCATGACGCCCAGCCCTCTCCCTAGAGGTATGAGTCATCCATGAGCCCACTAGCCTCATACAACTCTCCACCTAGTTGTATAAGTCGGCGTAAAGCCTGAATCTGGGCGAAATATATCTACCCCCCTGGATGCAACCAGGTGACTTTACCTTCCTGCTGTCACAATATATATATATATATATATATATATATATATATATATATATATATATATATATATATATACACATATATACACACACACACACACACACACACACACACACATACATATACATACACACACACATACACACACACACACAAAGCTTTGTGCAGATACATCTCCCTGCAAGCCATTAGTATGTCAGGAAGGACCAAAGGACAAGGAGAGGCAGACAGAGCCAATAAAAGAGGGAAAGCAGACGGTGTCTAGAGGCACCAGTGCTGGTCGTGGACACGGTGCATCCTCATCAGCACGTGGCCGTAGGACATGCTTGTCCTTTTTTTCGGCAGCTGGCTGTGTTGAGCCGAAACATGCCGAAGACTTGGTAGAGTGGATGACCAAGCCATCGTCATCCTCCTCATCCTCTCTTACCCAGGCTCAGGGTACTTTGGCAAAGCAGCTGCCAAAGCGGCCTCTTCCCTCGGCTCAATGGCATCAGTCACTCCTTCCCTAGCCCCACCATGTCCTCCTGAGGAGTCCCCTGAACTGTTTGACCACAGTGTTGGGTACATGCTGTAGGAGGATGTGCAGCATTTTGAAGGCTCCAATGATGGTACCCAGCTAGAGGAAGGCAGTAACGTGGGCCCAGAGAGAGGGGGTGCTCAACAAGGACAGCAATCTGGCAGTCATGTGTCCCCAGCTGCAGCATACAGCAAGGTTTGCTACAGTGATGAGGGAGGGGATGATGAGGTCACGGACTCTACGTGGATGCCTGATAGAGAGGAGGAGGGGGAGGGGTAGGAGGAGGAGGCGGCACATCTCCAACGAGGCAGGATGCCCTCCAGGGGCCAGCACACGACTGCATCACACCGCAGAGCTCCGTATGTGCAGGGCACTGCTGTCTCTGCACGTTATTCCAAAAGTTCTTTGGTGTGGGCCTTTTTTGAGACAAGTGCATCAGATCGCACCACTGCTATTTGTAACATATGTCTCAAGCTTATCTCGCGTGGCCAAAACATCACCCACTTGGGCACCACATGCTTGACCAGACATATGTTGACCTGCCATGCAGTTCGTTGGCAAACATACCTAAAAGACCCAAACAGAAGAACAAAGCGGACCTCTCCTTGCTCCTCATCAGCTGGGATCTCCAACCCCACTATACATTCAGTCCTCTCTGAAACCTGCACTGAGAGGAATTAAGGTGTAGAATTAGGTGCGTTACAGCCAAGTACTTGCGGGCAATCTGCTATCGGTACACCAACGCCAGATTGTACCAGGCAAATTTCCCCTTCCCCCGGCTGCTGCACCGCCGAAAGAAGTTCGCTCCCAGCTATCCACATGCCCAGCGGTTGAATGCTAGCTTGGCTAAATTGCTAGCACTTCAACTGCTGCCTTTTCAGTTGGTAGACTCTGCCCCCTTCCGTGAGTTTGTGGAATGTGTGGTTCCTCAGTGGCAGGTTCCCAAACATCACTTTCTCACAGAAGGCGATTACGGCTCTTTACCGGCATGTGGAAGGCAATGTCTTGGCCTAGCTGGACAGGGCGGTCAGCGGTAAGGTGCTTATTACCGCTGACTCATGGTCCAGCAGGCATGGACAGGGACATTACCTATCTTTCACGGCGCATTGGGTGACTCTGCTGGCAGCTATCAAGGATGCAGGACAAGGTGCAGTAGTGTTGGAGGTTGTTCCGCCACCACGCCTCCAAAATGTTACTACTGGTGATTCTGACACCTCTCTCCTCCACCCCCTCCTTTTCTTCCTCCATGGCCTCTTCCTGTGCTGATTTGTCCTCGGAACCAGCGGTGCTCCGTAGGCATTCAAGAGGCAACGCAAGTACGCAGGCAAAAAGATGCCATGCGGTGCTTAAGCTGGTATGCTTGGGGGACAGGAGCCACACTGGGGCAGAGATTCTGTCAGCTCTGCAGGGGCAGGCTCAGAGGTGGTTGATGCCACACCAGCTTAAGCCAGGAATGGTGGTTTGCGACAATGGCACCAACTTCCTCTCTGCCCTCCGACAGGGACAACTGACCCATGTGCCCTGTTTGGCTTATGTCCTTAACTTGGTGGTGCAGTGGTTCTTGGGCAGGTCCCCTTGCTTATAGGAGGTCCTGAGGCAAGCCAGGAAACTCTGTGTGCATTTCCGCCGGTCATATAATGCCAGTGCTCGGCTGGCTGACCTCCAAAAAGGAATACAACCTGCCCAAGAACCGCCTAATCTGTGACATACCCACCAGGTGGAACTTAACGTTGGCCATGCTGGAGCAGCTGCACACGCAGCAGAGGGGCATCAATGAGTATCTGTGCCAATATGGCACCAGGACAGGGTCAGGGGAGCTTTTTTTTTTGCCACGCCAGTGGGTTATGATCAGGGATGCATGCACTGTTCTGTCACCATTTGAGGAGGCCACGAAGATGGTGAGCATTGACAATGCATGCATCAGTGACACTGTCGCTCTTGTCCACCTGTTGGAGCACACGCTGCGTGGATTAATGGGCAGGGCACTTGAGGCAGAACAGAGGGAAAAAGAGGAGGAGGAGGACTTCCTTACCTCTCAAGGCCCCCTTTATCCAGACAGTGTTCCTGCTGGCCCGCCTATCACACAGGAAGAGGAGGATTGTGTCAGCATGGAGGTGGAGCCTAGCACTCAGCATCAGCAGCAGTCTTCAAGGGATACCAAGAAACTCATGGACTTGTACGTGGCTGGTAGGAGGTGGCTAGGGATCATGTCGTCCTGAGTGACCCAGAGGACTCTGGACCGAATGCCTCAGCAAACCTACGCTGCATGGCCTCCCTGATCCTGCAAAGCCTGCGGAAGGATCCTCGTATTCGTGTGATCAAGGAGAGGGATCATTACTGGCTGGCAACCCTCCTTAATCTACGTTACAAGGGTAAGGTTGCGGACCTTATCTTGCTGTCACAGAGGGAGCAGAGGATGAAACATCTTCGGGAGGCCTTGCAGAAAGGTCTGTGCAATGCGTTCCCAGAGACTGGGAGGTTACAAAATCCTGGTCCTGGACAACGTGTTGCTGAGGCTTCGGTCAGTCAAAGAAGGAGCGGTGGAGAAGGTGGCCGTCTGACCGATGCGTTCAGACAATTTTTTAGTCCGCAGCCCCAAGGTATGATCGGTTCCAGCAACCATCGCCAGCGTCTGTCTTACATGGTGCAGGAATACCTAGGGGCAAGATCAGACTTGGACACCTTTCCCACCGAAAATCCTCTGGGTTACTGGGTCTTGAGCAGGGGTCGGGAACCTATAGCTCGCGAGCCAGATGTGGCTCTTTTGATGTTTACATCTGGTTCTTGCCTCTCAATCCGTGGATCGCGTGGTGTGCCGATCCGCGGATTGAGCCCATAGGAAAGGCCGCACGGCTTCAGCCTAGCTCCAGAGCGGTGACCATCTTGGTACATCCGGCGGCGCCCTTGGTGAGCGGCGTGCTGACGTCATCATCACCCGCCTCAACCGCTCGTGGATCTGCCTGCTTGTAGTGGTAAGCAAGCAGACAATTGTAGGGGAGATGTGGCCATTACAGTGGGGGGAGATGTGGCCATTACAGTGGGGGGAGATGTGGCTATTACAGTCTTACATAAAATGCACACATTTACTTGTATTTAGTTTTAAACATTTTGTATGGCTCTCACAGAATTACATTTTAAAATATGTGGCGTTCATGGCTTTCTCAGCCAAAAAGGTTCCTGACCCCTGGTCTTGAGGATGGATCACTGGCCAGAGCTTGCACAGTATGCAATTGAGCTACTGGCCTGTCCTGCTTCCAGCGTTCTTTCGGAACGCACATTCAGTGCTGCTGGAGGCTTTGTAACCGATCACAGGGTGCGCCTGTCCACCGAATCGGTCGATCGGCTGACCTTCATAAAAATGAATCAGCCTTGGATCACCAGCTACCAAGCACCTGATGCTGAGGTAACCAAATACATTTTTTTTGAATGGGAGATACCTTCAAGACTGCCTATGCTGATGCTGAGTGACTATCCTCTTCCTCCTCAATGTTTATGCCGATATCTTGTAAGAACATTTTTGGTTCTGGGCACCACCAACAGTGGCTAAGGCCCAATTTTTCAGCCCCTGTTTAACAGGGGCATGTAATTACAATTTTTGATGCAATAATTTGCAGCAGGGCTCATTCATGCGCTCCAACTAGAGTTTCTGTGAGAGGTTGCAGTGTTGTGGCACCAGTGCCTAAGGCCCAATTTTTCTGCCCCTGTTCAACAGGGGCATGTAAATACAATTATTGATCTAATATTTCACAGCAGGGCCCATTCCAACACCCACCAAGAGTAACTGAGGGCTTACAGTGTTGTGGCAACACCAACACCTAAGGCCCAAATTTCTGCAGAGCATATAGGGCAGGCCCCTACTTTCAATCATCCAACTTACAAACGACTCCTACTTGCAAACGAAGGGAAACAACAGGAAGTGAGAGGAAATGTACCCCTAGGAAGGGAAATTCTCTCCTGTAAGAGTTAATATGGGAAAAACGTGTCTCCTCTCCACTTATGCTTAATCACCAATCCTTGTTTCACTAAAAACTCAAAATTTTCAAAATCCAATTGTCATTGGGACAGAATGTGAGGTGAAATCTTCTGAAGAGGTGCACAGACAGCAAAACAAATGTTACAGGGGTGATAAACCTTCCCTATGTTTTCCAAAAAGCTTAAAAATAAGATTTTTGTACTCACAGTAAAAATCTGTTTCTCTGACGTCCATGGACTGACACAGCCTATTAATATTTGACAAGTGGGTTTATGTCCCTGCTTGCAGGAGAAATCTAGGCAGGATGTTATAACATACATTCTAAAGACCAGAGCTGAACAGCCCCACCCAGGGGGCGGTCCCTCTGGACATAACCCACCCACCGGCAGCCCTCAGTTCGTAACAAAGCAGTAAAAACTTTAAAGGAAGGGTGGGTGCTGTGTCAGTCCATGGATGTCAGAGAAACAGATTTTACAGTGAGTACAAAAATCTTATTTTCTCTTACTGTCCATGGACTGACACCGCCTCTTAATATTTGACAAGTGGGATGTCCCAAAGCAGTGTCAAAAAGAGGGGTGGGAGCAAAGAGAAAAAGGAAAACCAAACTTCACTCCAAACAAGCAGAGCTCCTCAACGGAGGAGTTGCAACTTAAACAGCGGCCTGCAACACCTTGCGGCCGAAGGAAGCATCAGAAGATGCAGCCACATCAACCTTGTAAAACTTAGAAAAGGTATGTGCAGACGACCAGGTCGCCGCCTTGCACACTTATGCAACCGACGCTTGATGACGGAAAGCCCAGGAAGCACCAATTGCTCTTGTGGAATGCGCCGTAAATGGAAAGGGAGGCGCCCGCCCCTTAAGGGCAAAGGCCTGTATGACGGTCTGCCTGATCCACCTAGAAATAGTGGCAGGGGACACCGCTTGGCCCTGTTGTGGGCCTGACAGCCACAAACAGCGAGTCAGACTTCCGAATGGGAGCAGTAACGGACAGGTACAAATGCAAGGCACGTACGTCTAGCGAGTGAAGCGCAAACTCCCTGGGATGCGACGGATGAGGACACAATGACGGCAGGACAATGTCCTCATTAAGGTGACAGGCCGAGATCACCTTTGGTAGAAAAGAAGGTCGCGGATGCAATACAGCCTTATCCTTATGGATGACCAAGTAAGGCAGCTTGCAAGACAATGCCGCCAATTCAGACACCCATCTGACAGAAGTAATGGCTACTAGGAAAGCCACCTTCTGAGACAACGTCAAGAGAGGGATATCTCTGATGTTTTCAAAAGGAGGTTCTTGAAGAACCGAGAGCACCAAATTCAGATCCCAAGGAGGGAGAGGAGGTTTGACAGGGGGGAGAAAATGGCGAACCCCCTGCACAAAGGTGCTAATCAAGGAATGGCCCGCTAGCGGCCATTGAAAGAAGACAGCCAGGGCCGAAATTTGACCCTTGATGGTACTCAAAGCCAGCTTTTGGGTCACACCACACTGTAAGATCAGCAGAATTCTGGGAACGGAATACGTCCGTGGACGCCAATCTAGCTCCTTGCACATAGCGATGTAAGCTTTCCAGATACGGTGATAAATCTTTCTAGAGGAAGATTTACGTGCCCTCAAAATGGTTGAGATGACCGAATCTGAGAGACCTCGGTCCCTCAGCACCTGGCTTTCAATAGCCATGCCGTTAAAGCCAAGGACTGTAAAGCAGGATGAAGTATAGGACCTTGAGACAGAAGGTCCTCCCGCAGAGGCAGTCGCCAGGGAACGCCCGCGATGAGCCGCACAAGAACGGCGTACCAATGACTCCGTGGCCAATCCGGAGCAATGAGGATCACCGGAATGCCCTCGACCTCCACTGTGCGAAGCAGGCGAGGCAGCAGCTGCACCGGAGGGTAAGCATATAGCAGGCGATACTGACCCCACGGGGCCACCAACGCGTCTGAGGCGTCTGCCCAGGGGTCTCTGGACCTGGCCACAAACCTTGACACCTTGCGATCGAGGCGAGAGGCCAACAGGTCCATGTCCGGCGTGCCCCACCGCTGGCAAAGGAGTTGGAACACCTCTGGATGCAAGGACCATTCTCCCTGGTCCAACGTCTGGCGGCTCAGATAGTCGGCCTGCCAGTTGTCTATTCCTGGAATATAAACGGCCGACAGAGCCGGCACGCTTCTTTCCGCCGACCGTAGGATGTGAGCGACCTCAGATGCCGCCGCTGAGCTCCAAGTAACCCCCTGATGGTTGACATACGCTACCGACGTGGCGTTGTCCGACTGGATCCTGACTGAGTTGCCCTGTAGCCTCTCCGACCACGAGGAGAGGCACAGTCGGATCGCTCGGAGTTCTAGGACATTGATCGGTAGACGGGATTCGGCCGGGGTCCACAGCCCTTGAGCTGAGAGGACTCCCCAAACTCCCCCCCACCAGCCCTTAAGGCTGGCGTCCGTCGTGATCACCGTCCACTGGATAGCAAGGAACGACTTCCCTGACCGAAGAGCCGGGGATCTCAACCACCACGTCAGGGACGCCCTGACCAGGTGACTTACCTGGATCTAACGATCTAGTGATAATGGGGACTTGTCCCAGGTGGACAGGCTCTCCTTCTGTAAGGCCCGAGTGCGTGATTGGGCATACGGAACGGCCTCGAAGGAGGCCACCATGAGTCCCAGGACCCTCATGCAGAAACGGATCGACGACCATTTTCTGGACGTCAGAACTCGAACCGCAGATTGAAGAGTCTGCAATTTCTCTGTGGGAAGGAATACCTTCGCTTCCGAGGAGTCCAGGATCAAACGAGATTCTCCAGATGCTGAGTCGGAACCAGGACCGACTTCTGAATGTTCAGTTGCCAACCGAAGTCCTGGAGGGTCTGACTGACTATTGCCACATTTTCTTCTAATTCTGAGCCAGTGTCTGCTCTCAGAAGATGATCGTCCAGATAGCCCACGATAGCAATGCCTCGCTGTCTCAGCAAAGCCAGAATCGGGGCAAGCACCTTGGTGAAAACCTGCGGTGCCAACGCTTAACCAAAAGGGAAGTGCCACAAATTGATAGTGGACTTCGCCTATCGCAAAGCGCAGAAACTTCTGGTGACTTGCGCAGATTGGGACATGCAAGTAGGCGTCCTTGATGTCCAAGGATGCCAGAAAGTCCCCTGGGTGGAGCGCAGCAATCACCGTGCAAATGGATTCCATGCGGAATTTCTGAACCTTCAGAAAAGCATTTAAGGCCTTGAGGTCCAGGATTGGACGGACTCCATCCTTCTTTGGGACCACAAACAGATTCGAGTAAAACCCCTGAAACCTCTCGTGACGGAACAGGCACAATTACTCCGCACCTGCGCAAGTCCTGCACTGCCCCCAAGAGGGCCGCCCGACGCGCTGGAAGGAGAGGGAGATTTGAGGGAAAGAATCTGTCTGGAGGCCAGGAACGGAACTTTATCCTGTACCCCGAGGTGACCACCTCGCACACCCACCGGTCAGAGATGCGGGAGGTCCACCGATCCGTGAACCTGCAAAGTCGTCCCCCCACCCCCGCGTCAGGCGGGGGCAAGACTTCATGCGGTGGCGGGTTTGGGAGCCGGCTTGGTCGACTTACACACCCAGGGACGCTTCTGTCCACCAGCTGCAGTTTCTTCAGTCTGGGAGGGCTTACCCGTGGACTCTGATGGAAAAAAACACTTCTGAGCTGGAAAGGAGGGGCCCGGCTTATGGCGGGACTCCTTACCCTTAGTAGTCTGAGGAACCAGGGTGCTCTTACCCCCCGTGACATCTTTAATAATGTCATCCAGGGCAGCACCGAACAGCCTACCGACCTTAAAAAGGCAAGTCATTTAGGAGTTTCTTAGAAGCCAGGTCAGCAGACCAGCATTTCAACCAGATAAGACGCAACACCACAGCATACACTGAGACCCTAGAGATCAAAGGAGCAGTGTCCAAAGTGGCATCGCACACATACACTAGGCCCTGCACCAGTTGGTGGGCCAGTGCATAGGTTTCTGGAGGAAGATTATGCTCCTGCACAGTCTGGTGCAAAATCTTTGCCCAGTTCGTGAGTGTCTGAGACAATAGGACGTAAGGCAGATCCCAGTAAGGCGAATATAGCTCTGTTCACCACTTCTGACCTCCTGTCAGTGGCAGGAGTCCCCTCCATCGGGAGAGTTGTGGCTTTATTCAACCGGGCGACCGGAGGGTCGACCACCGGAGGAGAGGCCCATTTCTTAACCAAGGCCTCCTCAAAACGGGTACCTAGTAGACAGACGCCGCGGAAGCGCAAAAGTCTTCTGCGGCTTTTCCCAAACATGATCTATGAATCTGTCAAAGAAAGACATGCAAGGAAAAACTTCCTTAGAACTTCCTTAGAAGGCTTAGCTTTAAAAGAACCAAAAAAGGAGACAGCGTCCGCCTGAGATTCCTCAGCCACAGCATCCAGCTTGAGAGTGTCCCTCACAGCATGAATGAGTTCACTTACAAGCGCCCTGTCCTTTGCTGACTCAGAACCGGAGTCTTCCTCACTAGGAATGCCCAGTTCAAAAATATCAAACAATTCAGAGCTAGGTCCATATCTGAAACAGAGCACTCCTCCACTAAAGATTGTGTGGGGAGAGGGCGCTTCATAGCTCCCGCTTCCATCCTGACAAGAAATGATTCCAGGACTGCCGACAACTGGTCCATAGGGACTGCAGGTGCTGAAGCACTGCCTGTTGCCTCTGACATGAATGGGGAAGCAGGTGAACCAGACTCCATATCGCCACTCTCGAAAACTTTGTTTGTTTTTTTTTTAAACCACAAAAAAAAAACACCCTCTGGCTGTGCTGGCTGCGGGGGGTTACCCAGGGGACTCACCGAACGAGTGGGGACCGCTCGGTTCCGCTGCCTGTGCCGCGCTGTACAGCGCGAATAAACAGTGAGGATTATGTGAGGAGAACCGCGGCGTTCCAGCCGCGATAGAGGCCAAACACAAAAAAAACGTGCGCGGCTCCAAGAAAATGGCAGCTGCAATTGTAACTGCGCCATCGCAAACCGCGGCAAGATGCCTGCCATGTGCGCAGTGTGAAAAAAAACACAGTAAAACATGGCGCTGAGCGGCGCCAGGCCCAACACAACACATTCCTCGGTGCAGATACCCATGAGTCCCCCCTCCAGGGCGAGTGACCCCCCATGCACCCCCAGACAGCAAAACACCAGCAAGGTGACAGAGAGCAACAAAACAACAGGGGGAGACAGGGAAAATCCCCCACACATAGGAACACACAGCATGTACTCACCTGCAGAGGCAGGAGATACTACTTACCCGGTCCGGAAGGACCTACTGGTGTGTTCCTGACAGACCTATCACAGTTCGGTACCGAATAGCTGTCGGCCCAGTCCACCGCGAAAAAGGGACAGCAGGTACTGTTCAATCTTAGCGGACCGCGGAGCATAAAAGCCCACCGGCCACCCCTGGAGTCATGGGGCATGTCGTGAACCGAGTCGCACGCTGGAGCGAGGATTCAGCAGGCTCGATGGTCGGACTGGGAAGACTACGAGGATATCCAAATGTACCCAACCTGTTGCCCAGCCGACAGTTGATAGAAGATCTAAAAATAAAATAATAAAATTCCAAAAAGGAATGAAAAATTCTTCAGGAGACTGGCTCCAAAGCAAGCCACGTCCTCTTCTTCTGCTAGGCAGAAAATAAACTGAGGGCTGCTGGCTGCAGGTGGGTTATGTCCGGAGGGACCGCCCCCTGGGCGGGGCTGTTCAGCTCTGGTCTTTAGAATGTATGTTATAACATTCTACCTAGTTCTCTCCTGCAAGCAGGGACATAAACCCACTTGTCAAATATTAAGAGGCTGTGTCAGTCCATGAACGGTAAGAGAAAATAGATTGTTTGTCTGGAGCTACACTTTAAAAATGCAACAGTTCTAAATTACAAACAGATTCTACTTAAGAACAAACCTACAGTCCCTGTCTTGTTTGCACCGCCTGTATACTGCTGTACAGAGTATATAGGGCCTGAGGGCCCCACGCCTTTCCTTTTTTTAATTTGGGTGTGGGGTTCCCCTTAATATCCATACAAGACCCAAATGGGCTGGGGGGGGTACCCATGTCGATTTTCTCAGTGATTTTCATCCACATTGCCGGGACCACACATTACATTAAAGCCGCAAGAAGTTTTAAATTACTTTTTTTCCCTTTAGAAATTTCATTTTGTGCAGGGACATTTCTAAATACGGGAAAAACGTGCCATTTCACAGGCATACTATAGACACCACCGCCCCCCCCCCCCCCCAGGTACGATATTTAAAGGAATATTTCACTTTTTCTTTTTCACTTTAATCATCTTTAAAATCACTGCTCCCGAAAAAAATGATGTTTTTAAAACATTATTTTTGCATTGATACATGTCCCCTGGGGCAGGACCCGGGGTCCCCAAACCCTTTTTAGGACAATAATTTGCATATTAGCCTTTAAAATTAGCATTTTTGATTTCGAACGTTCGAGTCCCAGACTTTAATGGGGTTCGATAGTTTGCACGAACTTTCGGTCCGTTCGCAGGTTCTGGTGCGAACCGAACCAGGGGGGGGGTGTTCAGCTCATCCCTAATGCCAGCCATACCCAGCCATCCCATCCATGGCTCATCCATGCCACTACAGTGCCTCACAAAAGTGTAATAGGTAGTCAAATTAGATTTTAAATTTAGGCCCAGAGAACACCTGACGGTGCTCCCTGCATGTTGGGCCTCTATATGTGGCCAGGCTGTGGAAAAAAGTCTCCCACCTGTGGTATCGCTATACTCAGGAGTAGGAGAATCTAATTTGGGGTGTAATTTTTGGTATGTACATGCTGTGTGTGTTAGAAATAATGTATAAATGGACAACTTTGTGTAAAAAAATAAATAAAATAAAACAAACAATGTTTTCATTTTCTTTCCACATTCTCCAAAAACTTGTAGAAAAAAAAAATGGCATGCTCAAAAGGCTCATTATGCCTCATAGATTATATGTTCGGGTGTTTTCTTTCCAAAATGGGGTAATTTTTTGGGGGTTTCCATTGTCCTGGTGCTCCAGGGCCATCAAAAGTGCATGAGGTAGTCAAGAAATTACATAAAAGGGAAAAAAAATAAAAAATAGATTTTGCAAAGAATTGTGGAAAAAAATTATAACTTCAAAAAACTCACCATACCGCTTACTAAATACCTTGGCATGTCTACTGTCAAAAAAGGGGTCATTTGGAGAGTATTTGTACTTTCCTGGCTTGTTAGGCCCCTTTCACACGGGCGGAACCGTTCAGGTCCGCCTGTCAGTTTTTTTAGGCGGACCTGAACGGACGCTCCATGCACCTCTATGGAGTGACGGATGTGAGCGGTGACATGTCTGCTGTCATTCGACCCGCTCCGATTTGCCAGACGGATGGAAAATAGGGTTTCCATCTGTCACACTTTGGCGAATCGGATGAAAACTGACTCTACGGTCCGTCGTCATCCGATCCCCCATAGAGGAGAGCGGCGCTCTGACAGGTCGGTCCCTGCACAGTGTGCAAAAACAGACCTGTCATCTGCCTGCTCAGCGGAGATCGACCGAGCAATCCCTGCTAAGCAAAACGGAGCCCGTACACGGACACATCTGTGTGAAAGAAATGAGAAAAGCTGTCAGTACGTCAGGTGTGATCAATTTTCAGAGATTGGCACCACAGCTTGGCACACTGATTTGGGTTATTTTTACCAAAGATATGTAGCAGTATACATTTTGGCCAAAATTTATGAAGAAAAACTACCAATTTGCAAAATTCTATAACAGAAACAAAGAAAAATGCGTTTTTTTTTTTGTTTTTTTGTTTTTACAGAATTTTCAGTCTTTTTTTATCTATAGCGCAAAAAAAAAAAAACCAGCAGTGATTAAATACCACAAAAAGAAAGCTCTATTTGTGTGAAAAAAAAGAAAAAAAAATTCATATGGGTACAGTGTTGCATGACTGAGTAATTGTCATTCAAAATGTGAGAGCACTGAAAGCGGAAAATTGGTCTGGTTAGGAAGGGGGTTTAAGTGCCCAGTGGGTAAGTGGTTAAATATCCCACTACGCTGAAAAATAAAATAAAATAAAATTCCCTTTTTCCAATGTTTCAGCAAACAAGACAAAAATTAGATAGATGGGGTGTGCCAAGTAACACATGCAAATCCAAGTCAGATATTTTTGAACTGCCGCAAGAAGAGAAAATACAGTGCTTTGCATAATCAACCCCATTGGACTTTTATCATTTACATTCTGGAATTCAAATAGATTTAATTGGAATGATGTTACTTTTCTACATAGCTCATAATATAAAAAAAATATATATATTCTACAAAGGCTGTTCAAATTATTTACAAATAAACAACGGAAAATACTTGGTTTGCTGTCAAACCCCCCTAGGTTCACATTTGTGTGTTGTGGGATCGCGTGCTAAATCGCATGTGTTCCTGCAATGCAAAAAAATGTGCATTTTTTTGCAGAAATCCTTAATGGGACCCAAATGAACATTGCCAATACATGCCAGATCATAATTTTAACAAAAATATTCCCATATCATATTTGCATTTAACATATTTAGAAAAAAATGAAGAATATACAATGCTCACCTTTACAGATGGCAGAGAAAACACAATAGTACGTATACTAGCAACAAGTATCAATATTCCAAAATATAGTCACGATAATCTTCAAGTGCTAGTAGATAAAAATAAACCATCCAAGTGTATCTGTAATGAGCCTTAAGCCATACCCACAGAATAGGACCAGATTCTAATGCTGGGTATAAACTCAGCACCCGCCCTGTTTGAAAATGTGTACTGTATTCACAGGGATTTAAACAAACAGGGTAAATCTCAAAAAATTTATATATAACAAACCAAACATAGTCGGATAAATTTTAAAGTGATTGTAAGGCTTCATTATATATATATATATATATATATATATATATATATATATATATATATATATATATATTTTTTTTTTTTTTTTAAGTAACAAACATGTCATACTTGCCTCCACTGTGCAGTTCGTCTTTCACAGAGTGGCCCCGATCCTCGACTTCTGGGGTCCCTCCTGGTGGCGCTGGTAGCTCCTCCCGCATCGTATAACCCCCTAGGAGAAGGCTCCCTGGGGGGGGGTTACCTTGCGGGCGCGCTCCCGATTCCAGCATTTACATCCATAGACGCAGAATGCCGGACTCGGCCCGCCCCCCCAGCGCCCAAATCATTGGATTTGATTGACAGCAGTGGGAGCCAAATGGCTGTGCTGCCATCAATCTATCCAATCAACAGTCGGGACAACGGGCAGAGGGGAAGAGCGCGTCTCTGGCGTGGGAATACAGGACTCAGGTGAGTAAAATGAGGGGACTGGTGGGCCGGTCAGTGACAGAAGTCTTTTCACCTTAATGCATAGGATGCATTAAGGTGAAAAAAACATGCAAAAAAGGTGAAAAAAACATACAACCCCTTTAATGCGTTTCAAAGCATACATTGCTGCCAATTTAGGAGTTAATTGATATTAAATCAAAAACATGATCCTACACATCCACAGAAAAAAAAAAAAAGAAGAAGAAGGACGCTCCCCAATGTGACAAGCCCCCAACAAAACAGCCGATGACCAACCTCGGCTGGTCCAGCCTTTACCAGAGTGCAAGAAAATACCTGGCGCCTGCACCAGGAACATTGCACACCAAATTCACTGAAATTCTTGAAAATGCTACATCTATTTGCGAGAGCTACTTGAAGATTTAATACACAAATAATTTTTGCCATTGGATCTCCAGTTTGTAAGAGGTATAATGCCGCGTACACACGACCATTTTTCTCGTCTGGAAAAATTGTATTTCTTCTCTTTGACGAGAAAAAACAACTGTGTGTGGGCTTTCCTGCATTTTTTCCCAACGAGAAAAACGGCAAGAATCACGACGAGAAAAATTAGAACATGCTCTAATTTTTCTCGTCGTGATTCACAGCTTTTTTTTCCCGCGGCAGTTTTTCCATAGGGAAACACTGCCAGGGAGCCAACACACGGTCGTTTTTCTCGACCAAGAGAAAAAATGTCGGGAAACCCGGCCGTGTGTAGGGGACCAAGTCGTTCCTCGTTTTTCCCGTCGATTTTCTCGACTGTTTTCACCGTCGAGAAAATCGATCGTGTGTACATGGCATCAGACTTTGGATTGTGCATTTAACATATTTTAGGCATATTATCTACATTTCCCATTACAGGTAATTAGATATTTTTATATTAAAGATTATCCAATTTTATTAAAAAGATGATTAAGACATTGTAACTTATACAAAAAGATAAAGCCAGAACATATTTCATATCAGATATTGAGTAAACATTTTTCAGTCACCAGTCCACCAAACAATAACAACAGCAATAAATCATTTCACATTAGTTCTCAAATGTTAATTCTCTATTAACAGGGGCTAGAGTTTCTTTCAACACTTTTTGTGAACAATACACTTCTTCAGGAAGAGTATCCAATGCCATTCATTCTTTGAGGACTGGTGGTGGAAAAATGTTTCCTCAATATTGGATGTAAAACAATGTGTTCTGGCTTTATAAAATTTTTCAAGTAACCATGTTTTAATCATCTTTACCAATTGGTATACTTTTTAGAACCAACTGTATAAACACATTCAGAGTACCAAGATAATCCCATTTTTAGAACTAGGAAATGTATTTTGTGATACTGTAGGTCAGTGGTTCTCAACCTTATTCCTCAAGTACCCCCAACAGTTCATGTTTTCAGGTTTTCCTTTACTTTGCACAGCTGCTTTAAATCAATATCGATGCCATGGTATTGATAAGAGCCAATTTATCTAAGCCCTGGTTCACACTGGTGCGATTTGACATGCGATTTGACATGTCAAATCGCATGTCAAATAGGCAAAATTTGCCGCAAACTGCGGGCAATGGCACTGTCCTAATCGGTGCGACGCCGCACCGATTTCAAAAAGTAGTATTTGTACTACTTTTTGCGATTTCAGCCGCGATTTACATTGACATCTGTGTCAGATGTCTCTGTAATCGAGCTGAAATCGGGACTGACAGGCAGGAGTGAAATCGTGCGAGTTCAGCTGAACTCGCACGGCTTCACTCCCGCATCCCCAGTGTGAACCTGGGCTAATGCCTGGTACACACAATGAGATTATCAGACAAATTATTTTTTTTGCATGCTAATCTCATATCAAACCTGAAGAGTTTACTAAAGTTACAAAAATTCTCGTACGACAGAATAAAAAATTCGGAAGTGATGTAAGTAGTAATGTGTTGTAGTGTATTTGTACTGCATTTTTGAATGACATCTGTACTGATAAAACGAAAATCATACGGAAAAATTTTTTTGCATGTCCGACCGGATAATATCGGATGAACTGCTCTCAGAAGCGGTGTACCAACAGATTATCGTACGATCGCTTCGAAAGCGGCATTTTTCGTACGATTTTCTGATCGTGTGTATGGGGCTTAAGGCAAGTTCCCAGAAAATGGCCCGTTGGGGGTACTTGAGGACTGAGGTTGAGAACCACTGCTATAGGTCAAATCAGAAGCATAGGACTCTTTCCATAAAAGAAGCGTAACAGAATAACTGACCTGCCTAATCTACCTGTAAAAGCATTCCTTGTGTAAACATCCAAAAACCATGAAACTGCTGCTGGGCACCACCATCTTGAATTTGATATCAGAAGCCCCAGTGGACTCAGAGCTGTCACTTTAAGAGAAACTCTATAGCAGGGGTGTCCAACAATCCACACTGGAATTAGAGGAATGGTCATGGGCCACACCTAAACTAAACTAACAAGAAGGACAAATCGATGAGCAAAAAAAGTTGGTAGATCACAAGGTAATGATCGCTCATATAGATAATGTATTTATCTGAGTAATAAAACTGCATTTTTTGTAATATTTTTTATTATGAGAGTAAAAGAGGGTAACAAAAAACATGCGATATCTGACACTGTTTTTGATAAACTAACGCATCAATATCTGGTTGGATAGATGTAGTAGCAATTGGCCATGAATTCTCAAGGTGCTCATCAGATATTTTGGTTCTAACTTTGGCCTTCATGTGCTTCATCCTTAAAAATAGTTGCACACAAATATAGGTGCTGCCGCAAACCAATGACATGAATAAGGCGTGATGGTGAAGAGTGGGAGATTTTTCTTTGGGAAGATAAAAACCTATAAAAATGTCCAGTAAAGAGACACTATCAAATTTTTCTGCATGTGTTTACTAAGTGTAAACGCATTTTTACAGAAAAAAATCGAATTTATGATTTTGTGTTAGGCTGCTCTCATAGCAGTCCTGGGCAACAGGTTGAACATCCCTACTCTTTAGCATTCCTGTTCAGGCCTACTCTGGCTGAATAAAAGGTTATGCAAGAGGTAAAGAGGGACAGAGGAGCTGGGCCAGCACAGATAGTAATTAGACATTCATAGAGGAGGAGAGGACCATGACATGTAAGGACAGAGGCGGTTGTGAAACGGACTATTCAAAGTCTGGCTCAAAGGCACATTGAAAATCAAAAAATAATTTATGAGCCTTACACGCACACCTCACCTCATAAAAGAGATATCTAACCAGGCTTGGCGGTATCTTAAGTCCTGTATACCCAACAAAATAGGTATAACGATCTACAATCTCCTCCAAGAAAAACGTATATTATTAAAATCCTAGAACAATTTACAGAGCCACCTGTTGCGCTACTTTATGGGAATTGACACAAAAAAAAAAAATACCCAAAGGGTGGTATTTAACCCCATTGAGAATGTCTGCATTCAAAACTTGCACGTCTTCCCTCTGTTGGAGAGAGTGTGGTCTAACAGGATCGCTGTACCACAATTTATGGAGCCGTTCCATGCTTCGCGATTTCTGGCAAGAAACTTTCAACCTCATCTCAGATGTTGCTGAAGCTCCAATATCTCCATCAGATGGGCTTGCCTTCCTTAATCTCTCTATAGAAAATATCCTCCCTCCTTCGGTACAGTAGTCACCCACACTGTCAATAACTAGTTTGTGGAAATCCAACACACCCCCAAAACGCATCACACCTATGACACTGCTGTCTTATGAAAAAGACAAGCGCTCATTAGAACTCAATAGACCTGGAGCCCATAAGCCCAATGGTACACACAACACTTCTGTAACAGTTCCAATAAGTAAAACTCTTCCTTGGTGCATTTCCCCATGTTTAATTGTCCCCTAGTTTCTTTTTCTTTTTCCCTTTGGTACCTTGAAGTACTGCATGCTACATATTTGATGCACTTTCAGACAACACACAGGGGGTTATTTAGGCAAATCCACTTTGAAAAGTGCACTTGAAATTGCACTGAAAGTGCACTTGGTAAATATGAAGAAGTGCCATATTAAAGTATGTTCAATACTCATTTTACTTGATTGTATGCGCTACCTCTGTTGTATCACTTTCTTCCATATTCTATATTTGCCATGAATATCGATTACCTGTTTGTAATCTTTTGAAATCTCACTAGAAATTAAAAAATTTATGAAATTGAAAAATGTAAATACTTGATTTTCTGAGCTTTTACCTACATTTTGTAAATTCGCGATAGCCATACTGCAACTTCCTGCTTCCAAAAGTCACGTAATCAGTTGAAAGGGGTAGGCCTCTGCACAATGAAAGTGTCACATGATCTTAAAATAAATACACCTGTTTCTGGAAGGCCTCAGAGTTTGTGAGAAAACCTACCGGTATTTAAACAAACAAATAGCATCCAGAAACACAGGGAACTATAAAAACAAATTTGGGATAATTGGGTTTTGGAGGCGTAGCAATCCAGGATAGGCTTTCAAAAAAAATCACATACTTTAAATACAGAGTACAGTTAAAGTGACCCTGTTCATTAGAAATTAGGGAATACTCACCTTTCCTGCAACCCATGTCACCAAACTGGACTCCTTCAAAAGAAATCTTCCGCTGAAGTTCACTGGGAAACCCACACTTCCAGGAGTGTCAATCTCCTTGGTCCCTCCATAGTGATGTGAAGGTTGGCAGAAGGACCCACTGATTGCTGCAGAGAACCAAGGAGATGGACACACCAGGATGTCCGTTTCCCAGCTGGTTTAGGTGGAAGATTTCCTGTGAACAGAGCAGTATTCGCAAGGTAAGTATTCTCCCTCTCTTCTTTTGAAAGCATGCCTGTTTGGCATTTTTAT
Source organism: Rana muscosa (assembly GCA_029206835.1). Lineage (NCBI taxonomy): Eukaryota > Metazoa > Chordata > Amphibia > Anura > Ranidae > Rana > Rana muscosa. The sequence goes on from CM055121.1 coordinate 781,501,338, forward strand.
TTTTTAATGACGGGTTCACTCTTTAAAATTAGAATTATATTTTTCATTTTTTCAAACATTCTAACCATGGAAACGGACCCTGGCTTTTCCTTTGGGATTTATAAGAATCTAATTAGACCATGTTGCTTGTCATATTTTGCCGCTTTGTCAAGAATGTATAAAATGATGGGTTACAATGTTCTAACCTTAGCTTGAAATGTTTGGCTACAATGTCTGAAACAAGAACTGCTTGGTTAATTTTGTTCTTGTCACAGCAAAAGGAATTTGTTATGAAGCTTAAGGCCATGTTCACAACAGTGCGTTGCTGTTTGGGTGCAGCACGATTGTATCTGTGCTTCACATGCAGTTTTAGGTGCAATCCCATTGACTGCTATTAGACTGTGGGGGTTATTTATGAAAGGCAAGTGCAAACTACAAGTGCAGTCGCTGTAAATCTGAAATGAGGGGAAGCTCTACTGATTTTATTATCCAATCATGTCCAAGCTAAAATGCAGTTTTTTATTTTCCTTGCATGTCCCCTTCGGATCTACAGGTGACTGCACTTCCAAGTGCACTTTCAGTGCAATTTCAAGTGCACTTTGCAAAGTGGATTTGCCTAAATAACCCCGTGTGTTGTCTGAAAGTGCATCAAATATGTAGCATGCAGGAATTTGATGCGCTTTCACTATGAGCATAAAATTGCACTGCACCCAAACCGCAGTGCACCAGTGTAAACCCGCTAAAACAGACCTGGACAAATATGGAAGAGAAGTAATCAGCTGAAAAACTTAGGAGCCATCTGTCCATTTACACCCGACTACCTTCGATTCGATCCGACCCATTTAGACAGGAGGAAGATGGATCACCTGCTGTTTATTTTTAGCGGTCTGGATCAGATCAGAAGTAGGCAGATGTAAACAGACCATTCCGTTTACACCTGCTGATCCATAGATGTGAATGGACCTTTCAATCAGGTCCACCTGAAAAACTGACAGGTGGACTTGATCGCAATGGTCGTGTGAAAGGGGCCTTAAACAAATTTACAAAACACAAAGTAAAGCGTGTGTAAATATACAAGTAAAACAGGCCCCCTACAAATCCTGGCTGCCATTGCCTTTTTTTTTTTAGGTTAAAAGTGAAATTTAATGCATAACAGGGGAAATGGGCTGTAGAACTGCCAGAACTCTAGTTCTGATAAGTCTGCAAGGAATCCTGAAGTAGATGGAACTCAGACAAGATGTCACTACTGACAGCAGGTTTGTTGCAAAGAGAATACCAGTATAACACTGGGAAAACTTGCGCTTGTTAGCTAACTGGGGAATCTTCCAGGATTTAACATATCTGGCATGTATATACCAGCAGCTATTAATAGTAGAAACGTTTTTAAAACCAAAAGAGAACAGCAAAGCTGAAGAAAACATATCCACTTTTCCAAGGACACTAGCAAAAATAGGATTTTTATAACAGCTTACCTGTAAAATGCTTTTCTTGGAGTACATCACGGGACACAGAGCGACATAGTCATTACTAATGGGTTATATAGATACCGTCAGGTGCTGGCACTGGCAACTTCCAAAACCGGAAGTACCCTCCCCTATATAAGCCCCTCCCATCCGGGAGCACCTCAGTTTTGTAGCAAAGCAATAAGTGTCCCCAAAGAGGGGCGGGAGCTCTGTGTCCCGTGATGTACTCCAAGAAAAGGATTTTACAGGTAAGCTGTTATAAAAATCCTATTTTCTTTCTCGTACATCACGGGACACAGAGCGACATAGTCATTACTAATGGGATGTCCTAAAGCAATGCCCAATGAGGGGGGGGATACACCATATATATAAGCTGAGCGCTATCAGACATGAGGATCTTTTGCGGCCTGCAACACACTGCGCCCAAAGGCGACATCCTCCTGACTTCTAACGTCCACCTGGTAGAACCTAGTAAACGTGTGAACTGAAGACCATGTTGCGGCCTCACAGATTTGAGCCAGGGAGGCCTGGTGATGCACTGCCCATGAAGTTCCAACTGCTCTCGTGGAGTGCGCTCTAACTTTGAACGGAGGCGGTCTCCTTCTCAAGCCATAGGCTTGTATTATGACCTGTCGAATCCACTTGGCTAAAGTAGATTTCGACGCTGCCTGACCCTTTCTGGGGCCTTCCGGCAGAATAAACAAAGTATCCGTTCTGCGAATCTGAGCAGTGGCTTTTAGATAAGCTTTAACTGCTCTTACTACATCCAAAGAATGCAATAACTTTTCCTCTACCGAAGTAGGTTTGGGGAAAAAAGAAGGAAGAACCACATCTTGGTTCAAATGAAAACTCGATACCACCTTAGGAAGAAAGGCTGGATGAGGACGTAACACTACTCTGTCCTTATGGATAACCAGATATGGCTCCTTACAGGACATAGCTGCTAATTCCGATACTCTTTTAGCCGAACAAATGGCTACTAGAAAAATCAATTTCCTGGTGAGAAGAACCAAAGAAATATGCTGTAATGGTTCAAATGGTTGTTTCTGTAGAACCGACAGAACCAGGTTTAGATCCCATGGACATATGGGAATATTAACCGGAGGACTAATACGCATCACTCCTTGTATAAAGGCTTTGACTAGTGAATGCGAAGCCAAGGGCCTTTGAAAAAATATTGACAAGGCCGAAATCTGACCCTTGATAGTACTCAAGGCAAGCTTCCTATCTACAGCCCATTGTAGGAAGTCCAGAATCCTACCTATTACGTATTTACGTGGATGCCATCTCTTGGCCTCACACCAGGCGATGTACGCCTTCCAGATTCTATAGTAGATCTGCCTGGATACCGGCTTCCTGGCATTGATCATGGTAGATACCACAGCATTAGAGAGCCCTCTCTTTTTTAGAATGTGGGCTTCAATAGCCAGGCCGTCAAACCTAGGGCTGGTAAGGAAGGGTGGTATATCGGTCCTTGCGAAAGCAGGTCCGGACGATGTGGGAGGGTCCAAGGACTCCCCACAGACATTTTTACAATCTCCGCGTACCATGCTCTTCGGGGCCACACTGGAGCCACCAGAATCACTGGTTTCTTTTCTACCCTGATTCTGCGGAGTAATCGAGGTAACAATTGTGGCGGTGGGAATGCATATATCAGCTTGAACTGATCCCAAGGGAACACTAGGGCATCCGAGCCGCACGCTAGGGGATCCCTTGTCCAAGAGACAAACCTGTCCACTTTTGTGTTGAATCTGGATGCTAGCAGATCTACATCCGGTGTTCCCCACCGCTGACATATTGTCCGGAAAACCTCGGGATGAAGGGACCATTCCCCTGGGCATAATTGCTGGCGACTTAGAAAGTCCGCCTTCCAATTCTCCACTCCTGGAATGAATACCGCAGATATGGCTGGGACATATCTTTCTGCCCATTTCAGGATGTAATTTACTTCCCTCTGGGCTGCACGACTCCTGGTGCCCCCCTGATGATTGATATATGCCACTGCTGTGGCATTGTCTGATTGAACTCTGACAGGGGACCCTTGGAGTTTGGATGTCCATGCTACTAGGGCATACCGGGCTGCTCGTATCTCTAAGAGATTGATGGGCAGGGCCTTTTCTGCTTCTGACCACTTGCCCTGGAGAGACCATTGCTCCAGTACTGCTCCCCAGCCTATAAGGCTGGCATCTGTAGTGACCACCTTCCAGGAAATCGGACTGAAGGATTTCCCTCTTTCCAGATTCTGGGGAACCAACCACCAGCGGAGGCTCTTGCGAACGGAAGGGGACAAGGACATTGGTAAGTCCAGAGCCTGAACTTTTTTGTTCCAGGCTGACAGTATGGCCCTTTGCAATTTCCTTGAATGGAATTGACCGTAGGGTACTGCTTCGAATGATGCCACCATTTTTCCCAGCAGCCTCATGCACAGGCGTATGGATGGCTGTCTTTTTGAACCCACTAAGTGGATCAAATCTCTCAAAGACGACCCCTTTTCTTGAGGCAAGAAAATTTTTCTCTGGTCTGAATCCAGCCTTAGCCCCAAGTATTCCAGACTTTTGACTGGTTTTAGGGCTGACTTGTCTCGGTTGATAATCCAACCGTGATATTCCAGAAACTTGATTGTCTCGTGAACAACCACTTCTAGTTTTTCCACTGAGTGGTCTATCAGCAACAAGTCGTCTAGATATGCCATTATCGTTACACCTCGTGTCCTTAGATTGGCCAATAATGGGGCCAGAATTTTTGTGAACACTCTTGGTGCTGTGGCCAGACCGAAGGGTAAGGCTCTGAACTGAAATGGCGTCCTTCTACCGCAAAGCGTAGAAATTTTTGGTGGGCTGGAAAGATGGGAATGTGCAAATAAGCATCTTTGATGTCGATCGAGGCTAACCATTCCTCCCCTTGTAGGGCAGTGGCTACCGATCGGATCGACTCCATCCGGAAAGTCCTGATATGTAGGAATTTGTTTAGCCCTTTTAGATTTAATATGGGCCTCACGTCCCCGTTTGGCTTCGGAACTGTAAAGAGGTTTGAGTAAAACCCGAACCCCCATTCTTCCAGGGGAACCTCTATAATTACTGCTTGGAGCAATAATTGTTCCAGTGCCAACAGGAGGGATCCTCTCTTCTGGGGATCCCTTGGCACGTTTGACCTTATAAAGCGGGAAGGAGGGGAGTTTTTTAACTCCAATTTGTATCCCAGATTTACTGCGGAGAGCACCCATCTGTCTCGGATCGTGTCCCGCCAGGTCTCTGTGAACAACTGAAGTCTTCCCCCCACCCGATTGAGTGGGGGCAACCCTTCATGCATTTGACTTTGGGGGAGGTTTTGTACCTCTCCTGCTCCAGGGCTTCTTGTTACCCTGCAACTGTCCCTGATTTTTACCTCCGGGATTTGACCGAGGAGGCCGTCGGAACTGTTTCACAGCCGATGTCCTAGGGACTGGAGAAGCCGGCCTCTTAAAAGAGGGACCTCTAACTCTATTTTTAACCGGCAAAAGTGTACTTTTACCGCTGGAAATTCTCTGGATATACTTGTCCAGGTCTTCCCCGAATAAGCGCTCACCATGAAATGGGAAGCTGACCAGCAATTTTTTACAGGGAGCTTCAGCAGACCAGTTTTTGAGCCATAGAAGCCTGCGCATATGTACTACAGACAGCGTAAGGCGGGAGGCCTGATGGATTGAATCCTTTATGGCGTCCACCGCAAAGCATAAGGCTCTAGGTAGATCAGCTAGGGCAAGAGCCTGCTGATCTGGCAAGTCCCTTAAGACCTGTTTCAACTGATCCTTCACTGCTTGGCAGACCCCAATAGCTGCCACTGCTGGTTGTGTCACCAATCCTGCTGTAGAAAAAGCAGATTTTAATAAGGACTCCAATTTTTTATCTATTGGGTCCTTGAACATTTGGACATTATCCACCGGACATGTCAGTGATTTATTCACACAAGAGATGGCTGCGTCCACTGTAGGGACCTTCCATTTTCTGATGAACTTATCCTCCATGGGATAGACCACCGGAAATCTCTTAGGGGGAGTAAATATTTTGTCAGGATGCTCCCAATCCTGGTAAATGAGCCCTTCCAGTAAAGGATGGATCGGAAAGGAACAAACAGTCTGAGGAGCTTTTAGCGACCCCAATGAGGAGACAGAAGTGGATGATGGCTCCGCAAGTGGCATTTTAAATGCTGATCGGACCATATTAGTCAGGGACTGAACCCATAACCTTTCAGCATGTGATGCTGAGAACGGCTCTTCCACTGTTGATTCCTCTACAACCGAATCGACCTCATCCTGATCCCCTTCAGGTAGGTCGATCCCTGTATGGGACTGTTGCTCTGTTAACAGGCACTCTGAGGGAGGAGACGGAGATCGGGCGCTTTTCTCCTGTGACAGGGAAGCCGCGATCAATGCTGACAATCTCTCTTCCAGCCCTCCCAGAGCTGAGGAAAAAACCTCCTCTGTTACATACACAGGAGCAGGTGAACTGAGGACAGCCACAGTACCAGGTACTCCTGAGGGTGCTCTACCGTCACTAACCTCTGATTCTTCAGGGGAGACTGGTGCAGCCAAAGCATGCCCAAGATCCTCAGAGCCCGATGGAGACCCCCTATTCCTCCTGGAATTTCTAGTCCCGGAGTTTTTAGACGGCATATTCCTAAGCCACAAAGCTGAGGTATTCCAGCCGAAATACACCAGTTACTGACAATAGTCTAGCATAAATGCTGCTATAAGAAACAGTTGGTGTCTACTAATGTGCCTTTCTAGGGGATGCCTGTATCAACCGCTTGCTGTATGCCCTTTTTTAAATGTTGCCAGCTCTGTCTCTGTACTTCATAGCCAGCTCACCACACAAATTTGTGATTTTTAACATGCTGGGACGCCCGCACATGCGCAGAAGCGCTGCGGCGCGCACAGAGCGTCATCCCCCAGGCTCCGCCCCCTTTGCCGCAGGCCGGGGGATGGACGAGCATTGCAACATGGCAGAGGAAGCAGTTTCCCATAAGAGAACTCACCATCTGCCTGGACTTGCTCTGCTGAGAAGAAACTAGTCCACATGACAAGAAAACATTCCACAGCGGCCTCTAGTGGACAAACACAGGTACCGCAGTCTAATATATATATATATATATATATAAAAAAAAAAATATTTTTTTTTTTTTCTTGACCACCATTAAAAATTATTACATTTTTTTTTAGTAGTTACAGGCATGCACAGAATTTTGCGGGAATACCATTAGGTAACAGACAGAAAGACAAATTAGGCTTGGGGGTCCCCCAATAGAACCAAGTTCCTGGGGGCCCCCACTTACCTGTTCCCCGCCGCAGGACTTTGTTTGGTCCACAAAAGCCCAAACTTCACCTATCACGGCAGGCATTGTAATCAAACCTTCACGGACCGGGTTCCCAAGGATTCCACTCCCCTGGACCTGTATAGCACCCTGCACAGAAAACATCTTGGTCGTGGGTATGACCAGAGCTCTGGATCCCAGGGTCCAGCTCTCCTAAGAGAAGCATTACAGGCAAAACCTTGCTCTTCTCTGCAAGGCCCGGGTACCGACCGTTTAGCTATGAAGCTTTTTTGGTCGGATCCGGAATAGCTTACTGAGGCCCAAAAGAACCTGTACGCAAGCTCAGTGAAAAACACATGTTTATTCTTGGCCAACACCTTAGACACTGGCAAAAAACTGAGGTGCTCCCGGATGGGAGGGGCTTATATAGGGGAGGGTACTTCCGGTTTTGGAAGTTGCCAGTGCCAGCACCTGACGGTATCTATATAACCCATTAGTAATGACTATGTCGCTCTGTGTCCCGTGATGTACGAGAAAGAAAACTAAAAGGAAGATGAATGTAGGCAGGGTTACTCTCTCCTGACCCAATGGCTTTTTTGTTGCCAGTGCTTTTTTCTCCTGTAGGTGGCAGTATAACACAACAGTCTAAAAAACCATGTGTCCTTTAATGGACAAGAAATAAAAAAACTGCAGTTTGTTTGATCATTGTAGAATACAATTTCCAGCATCCTACAACACTTTGGGGTATATTTATAAAGTAGTAAATATGACCTCCAAAAATACTTACTGCAGGGGAATATTTGTGGTGTATGAGTATATTACAAAGAATGATTAACCACCTGGATAGGTTTGGTGAATGCCACATCACATTCACTAATTTAGAAATAGGCCCTTATGAAACACCAATCATAAATCATCCTATATTTATTTTATTAGATTGCTAAAGTGTGTCTTTGATTTCCATCATAATTGCATTGCTCCTTTATAAACAGTTTACATAAAGCCCTGCCAAATGGTGAGTATAATCATAATGACTTGAATACACCCATGCTTATAGAGGCGGGAGCTCTGAGTAATGAAATAGTAGAAGGATGAATAGATACTACAGAAACACATGACATAATGTGCACATTCATCAAGTCTTTTAACACCCGTTTGTAAAGCAACAGGTTTCATTAGTTACCAGCAACAATTTAAGAACGACTATCATTAAAAAAATTGCATTATGGTGACAATCAAAAGAAAATATAGTGAAGCACTCTAAATATCTTCCAAACAATATTGTGCGTAAATTTTGACACACATTAACAAATGTGCCATGCATTATTAGCAATCATAATTAACATATATCAGGCTGTTCTTGGTTTATGTAGCAAAAAAGAAAAAATCCAGTGGTAATTAAATACCACCAAATATAAGCCCTGTTTGTGTGAAAAAAATGATAAAAATTTTGTTTGGGTACAGCATTGTATGACCGCTCAATTGTCATTCAGAGTGCGACAGCGCTGAAAGCAGAAAATTGGCCTGGGGAGGAAGGGAGTAAAAGTGCCCTGTAGGCAAGTGGTTAAAAGGCAGCAAGGACATATGTTGGGATAAAGTGGAATCCTGCCAAGGGTGCTTAAAGTGGTTGTAAACCCACTTATTTATTTTTTTGGCCCACCTGCAAGAGAAAGGCATAATGAGCTATTATGACTAGCATAATAGCTCATTAGGTTCCACTTACCTTAGATCGGGGCCCCCGAAGCCGTCCTCGTCCCTCTGTCCAGCCGCAGACATCACTGCGGCGATAGCCGGAATGTTACTTCCGGGTATCGCCGCACCAGCCAATCACAGCGCCGCTCCGGCGCTGTGATTGGCCGGAGCGGCGGAGACGTCACTCTGCGCATGCGCGCGGGAGGCGTCCCACTCGGCTACGCCCAGCGATTGCTGGGAAGTAGCCGAGTATGTGAATGGGATTAACCCCATAAATGCGCCGTTGTCTACCGTGTAGGTTTAGGAGATATTTCTTGCACCTACAGGTAAGCCTTAATCTAGGCTTACCTGTAGGTGCAAGTTGAAAAAGTGGGTTTACAACCACTTTAAAGCGGTTGTTAAGCCACTTTTACATCTTGATCCAATCACCTCTGTGCCCCTGTGTGAGCGATTTATATAAAAAAAAGAAAGAAAAAAAAAAAAGCCTGCTATACCTCATTTTAGAGCTCTTCTCAGTGATCATATGATCATATGATCGGCTGGCTTTCTCCTCTGCCCATCTGACAGATGCAGCGAGCGGGGCTGAGATTCCCCTGCCGACATCACTCGGGAGAGGAGAGGGGGAACACAGAGGGGATGGTATGAAGATGATGACGGAGGCACGTACGGATGACTTCAGTGCCGTCAGGGCTCAGCAGCCCTGATATATCGGAGTCAGCGTACGGGGGGGGGGGGATGTATAGCCAGGCAGGATCAGCCAGGTGTTACACAGGGGGCCAAATGACACAGCACTTTTTTTTGGGTTAAAGGCTTTAAGATCTCATGCACACAGCACTAATGCCTCTTTTACAGTTTTTTTTTTTTCTCAGGCTGTAAGGCCCGGTTCACACCAATGCATTTTTTCATGCTTTTTGCAGAAACACAGGACATTCATTTTTAACATGAGTTCCTATGGAACGCGTTCACATCCATGCATTTTTGTGCATATTTGGAAAGGGACAGGCACTTTTTTAAAAAACACAAAAAAACTGTGCTTTTTTGGCTCAATAGACTTAAATGGAGAAGCTACAGAAAGGCATGTAGTGCGTTTTACTGCGACTTTTTAACCTGCCCAACAACAAATTTACAAAAAAAAAAAAAAAACGCAAACACGCAAATTGTAGCAAAAACACAGTAAAAAAAAAATAATGCAGAAATGCTCAAAAACAAACTGCATAGGTGTGAATGGAACCTAAAAGCACCTCTATGTTAGCCTTTTGTATCCATGAACAGAAGGGTTTACAGCAGACATGTCCAAAGTCCGGCCCACGGGCCAATTGAGGCCCGCGTTCCGGTTTTGAATGGCCCACCTGGTTATTTGGACATATATCTTTTGTGGCCCCTGACGATCTCCCAGCGGCGGGGCCACAAAAGATGTATATGCCTTGGAGGGGATAGGGAGGAGGCGGGACGAGCGCCATACACACACACACACACACACACACACACACACACGAGTATTTCCTGTTTATGGGTGGCCTCTGTAATAGGAAGTCACGTCTCTGGCGCCATCATTGGACAACTGTTCTGTCAATCAAAAGGAGGTGGGATTTTCTATTAAAGAGGCCGCTGTGTAAACAGGAGATTCTCCTGTGGTTAACCTTTGGCGCTCGTGAGTGCATTCCTGGCAATGGTGCGTGCATTCCTGGCAATGGTGGGTGCTGCATTCCTAGCAATGGTGGGTGCTGCATATGGGCCCTTGTGAGGCTGCAGATGGGCACTGACCCTTAATTTTGCTTCACAGTTCTTTTTTTTAAATTTCATTTTTTCCTGAAACTTCGCTCCTAAAGTGAAGGTGCGTGTTATACGCCAATAAATATGGTATATCCAAATAATACGCCAAAGTTCATCTCTTTACTCACACACAGCCAGAAACGCAAGAGAATTCTTGTTGGGCAGTGTATTAGTGCACACTTAGGCCGCATTTTAACGGTTCAAAGAATGTCAGGCAAAATGGTCGGCCCTCACATATTTTCACTTTATCAAATCTGGCCCTCTTTGAAAAAAGTTTGGACACCCCTGGTTTACAGGGATATTAACCACTTAACGACCGCCCACTGTAAATATACGTCGGCAGAATGGCACGGACAGGCACAATCACGTACCTGTACGTGACTGCCTTCGCATGGGTGGGGGGTCCAATCGGACCCCCCTCCGGTACAGTGGGCGGCCGGGATCGCTTCAGGAGCGATCCGTGATGAGGGGGCCGCCATTCGATTCTGGCCACCCCCTCGCGATCGCTCCCGGCAAATCAAAAGCTTCCTCTGCCTGTGTAATGTTTACACAGGCAGGAGGAAGTGATGTCATCCCTCATGCGGCGCTCACATATACCGAGCGCCGCATGAGAGAAGACACAAAGGTTAGTGCACATACCAGCACACTGACACCTCACACATAGGTACATAAATCGCGCCCCCCAGCCACAGTGTCATTGCAGTGACCATTTATTTACTGATCACTGTAATCAGTGACATTTGTGACTGTAAAAGTGTCACTACAGTTAGTTTTAGGTCCAGTGTAGCCCCCTAACCCCCCCTAATAAAAGGTTTAACCCCTTGATCGCCCCCCCCCCAGGTAACCCTTTCACCCCATTTTGCCAGTGTCACTAAGCGACCGTTTTTCTGATCGCTGTCTTAGTGTCGGTGATGCAGATAGGTAGCCATTTATTTTTTAGGTTCGCCGCAGGTTTTTATAGCGTCGGGTACATCCATATATTACCTAATAAAGGTTTAACCCCTTGATCGCCCCCCCAGGTAACCCTTTCACCCCTTTTTGCCAGTGTCACTAAGCAATCGTTTTTCTGATCGCTGTCTTAGTGTCGGTGATGCAGATAGGTAGCCAGTTATTTTTTTTAGGTTCGCCGCAGGTTTTTGTAGCGTCGGGTACCCCCATATATTACCTAATAAAGGTTTAACCCCCTGATTGCCCCTAGTTAACCCTTTCACCAGTGATCACCATATAAGTGTTACGGGTGACGCTGGTTAGTTAGTTTGCTTTTTATAGTGTCAAGGCACCCGCCGTATATAACCCAATAAAGGTTTAACCCCCTGATTGCCCGGCGGGTGATATCAATTAGGTTTTAGCGTCAGAGAGGGTCTGCGTCACACCCCAGGCAGCGTCAGGTTAGTGCCAGTAACGCTAATGCCCACGCGTGAAGCATACACCTCCCTTAGTGGTAAAGTATCTGAACAGATCAATATCTGATCTGATCAGATCTATACTAGCGTCCCCAGCAATTTAGGGTTCTCAAAAACGCAGTGTTAGCGGGATCAGCCCAGATACCTGCTAGCACCTGCGTTTTGCCCCTCCGTCCAGCCCAGGCCACCCAAGTGCAGTATCAATCAATCACTGTCACTTACAAAACACAACACACATTACGGCAGCGTTCGCAGAGACAGGCCTGATCCCTGCGACTCCAGTGCTGTAGGAGGTGATTTCACCACCACAGTTAAAAAAAGAAAAAAAAAGCATATATGCCGAAGCATTGGGGCAGCAGGGGCGGAGGAGCGATTTTGCTCCTAATGCCACGTACATACGGTCGAAATTCCGACGGAGGCATGCCCGTGGAAAAGTCCGACGATGTGTGTGCGACATAACTTTTGTGGGAGGATGCCCCCATGCTTCGGCATATATAAATGGTGCATGTATGCCCATCATTAGAAGAGGGTGGATGAAGGGCGCCAACAGGCTGCATGAAAAAAAAAAAGATTACAATACATGTCCAACAAGGACCAGCATGTTGCTGGACTTTGAATGGTTATACCAGATTGATGCCTGCGGGTTTAGGTATCATCTTGGTATCATTCTTTTCAGCCAGTGGCCGGCTTTCATGTAAAAGCAATCCTAGTGGCTAATTAGCCTCTGGACTGCTTTTACAAGCAGTGGGAGGGAATGTCCCCCCCCCCGGATATAAAAAGCGCCATTGGGAAATTGGGAAAGCATTTTATCACACCGATCTTGGTGTGGTCAGATGCTTTGAGGGCAGAAGAAATATCTAGGGTCTAATAGACCCCATTTAAAAAAAAAAAAAAAAAGGGAGTACCTGTCACTACTTATTGCTATCATAGGGGATATTTACATTCCCTGAGATAACAATAAAAAAAAATATATATATATATATATATATATGGAAGGAACAGTTTAAAAATAAAATGAAAAAGCAAAATGAATAATAAAAAAAAAAAAAAAAAAAAAAAAAAAAGCACCCCTGTCCTGCCCTGCTCTTGCGCAATGGCGAACGCAAGCATCGGTCTGGCGTCATATGTAAACAGCAATTGCACCATGCATGTGAGGTGTCACCGCGAAGGTCAGATCGAGGGCAGTAATTTTAGCAGTAGACCTCCTCTGTAAATCTAACGTGGTAACCTGTAAAGGCTTTTAAAAATGTATATAGTTTGTCGCCAATGCGCGTTTGTGCGAAATTTTTAAGCATGTCGTGTTTGGTATCTATGTACTCGGCCTAAGATCATCTTTTTTATTTCATCAAACATTTGGGCAATATAGTGCGTTTTAGTGCATTCAAATGGAAAAAATAGGATTTTTGTGCTCACCGTAAAATCCATTTCTCTGACGTCCATGGACTGACACAGCTGGATACTGTAAACGTGTGGGTATATGTCCCTGCTCGCAGGAGAAGATCTAGGCAGAATGTTAGATGTTAAAACATTCTAGAACAAACCAGAGCTGAACAGCCCCACCCAGGGGGGCGGTCCCTCCGCACATTACCCTCCCACCTGCAGCTAGCAGACCTCAGTTCGTAACAAAGCAGTACAAACCTTAAAAAGGAAGGGTGGGTGCTGTGTCAGTCCATGGACGTCAGAGAAACGGATTTTACGGTGAGTACAAAAATCCTATTTTCTCTTATCGTCCATGGACTGACACAGCTGGATACTGTAAACGTGTGGGACGTCCCAAAAGCAGTATCAGAAGGGTGGGAGCAAATAGTAAAGGAACAACCAAAACTTCACTCCAAACAAGCAGAGCTCCTCAACGGAGGAGTTGTGACATTAAACAGCGGCCTGCAACGCTTTGCGGCCGAAGGGAGCATCTGAAGATGCAGCCACATCAACCTTATAAAATCTTGAAAAGGTATGAATGGACGACCAGGTCATCGCCTTGCACACTTGTGCAACCGACGCTTGATGTCGAAAGACCCAGGAAGCACCAATTGCCTTGGTGGAATGCACCGCAACTGTAAAGGGAGGCGCCTGCCCCTTAAGGTCATAGGCCTGTATGACGGTCTGCCTGATCCACCTAGAGACGGTGGCAGACGACACCGCTCGGCCCTGTTTTGGACCAGACACAAATTTCCGAATGGAAACAGTAGCAGACAGGTACACTCGTAAGGCTTGTACCCATCTTAATGTATGAAGTGCAAACTCTCAGGAATGTGATGGGTGAGGACACAAGGACGGAAGAACAATGTCCTTCTTAAGGTGAAAGGCCGAGACCATCCTTAGAAAAGAAGGATGGTCGTGGGCGCAACACCAACATATCCTTATGGAGGACCAAGTAAGGTGACTTGCCGGACAAGGCCGCCAACTCAGACACCCGTCTAACCGAAGCAATGGCCACTAAGGCCAACTTCCGGTACAAGGTCAAGGGAGGAATCTCTCTGATATTCTCAAAGGGATGTTCTTGGAGAACCGAGATGCATCAAAATCAGATCCCAAGTAGGGAGAGGAGGCTTGACAGGGGGGATCACATGGCGAACCCCCTGCACAAAAGGTGCTAATCAAAGAATGGCCCGGTAGCGGTCGTTGAAAAAGACAGCCCGGGCCGAAATCCGATCCTCAAAAAAGGTATGCAAGGCCAGCTTTTGGGTCACACCACGCTGTAAGAACAGCAAAATCCTGGGAACGGAATACATCCGAGGACGCCACTCAAGTTCCTCGCACATAGCGATGTAAGCCTTCCAGGTACGGTGAGATATCTTTCTGGAGGAAGATTCCCGTGTCAACAACATAAAAGAGATGACCGAATACGAGAGAACTCGGTCCTTCAGCACCTGGCTTTAAACAGCCATGCCATTAAAGCCAAGGACTGTAAAGCAGGATGAAGTATGGGATCATGAGACAGAAGGTCCACCCCCAATAGGCCGTCGCCAGGCACGTCTGCGACTAGCCGAAGTAGATCGGCGTACCAATGTCGCCGTTCCGGAGCACTGGAATGGCCTCAGCCCCTACCCTGCGAAGCCGGCGAGGCAACAACAGTAGCGGAGGGTAAGCATATATCAGGCGATACTGCCCCCACGGGCTTCCAACGCGTCTGACGCGTCCGCCCAGGGGTCCCTGGACCTGACCACGACCTTGCCACCTTGCGAGTGAGTTGAGAGGCCATAAGGTCCACTTCCGGTGCCCCACCTCCGGTAAAGAAGGTGGAAACACCTCCGGATGCAAGGACCCTTCCCCTGCAATGCACACGGCCGACAGGACCGTCTTGCAGCGAGATGTATGAAAATCCCAAAGAGACTACGCTATGTATCGGAGAAGGGAGGCCCCAGTGTACAGGGTGCCTCAAATGTTGGCCAATAAAGGCAACTTGACGGAACATCCCTAGAAACTCGGTCAGAGGACTAGTACCTCAGCCTCCACAGGTGGCGCAAACCCACCCCGGGCACAGAGACCCTAAAGGCTAAAGCAGTTGTAGTGCACCTGCTAGACGACTGATGGATGAAGCAGAGGCTTTTGCCCAGTTATTGAGCTACAAAAAACGCCAGAGACGCAGCCACTAACGGGCGCAACGCTAACCTCAGCCTGGCGAACACAGTCCAAGCCAGCGCTTCTGATCACCACTGAAAGCAGGTGGAAAGTGATAGCCCTGAAACCAGGGATCCTTGTGACAATGCTCCATCCAGCAGATACCCATGGATAGGTGCCGATTGTGCAAACACATAGTTTATACTATGTATTGCGTCAAACGCACAAATGGAGAGTGTGGGAGGAAACCCACCCAGCCACAAAGAGCATAATACCACCATATTCGGCGTATGTAGTTTAGTATTTGTGGATAAACCTATTAAACACGTATATACTGTGCCAGCGACGAAGGCGCGCACATCATCGGGGCTTGGACGTAAACCAGCCACGCAGATTGCGTACACAACCGTGTAGGTATGTTAGCCTGCGAATAAACAAATTGCACATGTTTATACTGTGCATAGCGCTGAGAATGCACACACCATTGGAACGCAGGGGAGAAACCTGAGCACCCGGATGAAACCTATGCAGACTGCATACGCATACCGTGTAGGTATTATAGTGTGTGTGCTAAACATTTTACACAAGCTCATGTGTGCATAGCACCGAAGGGGCGCACACCGTTGGCGCGTGGGAGGAACCGAAGTACCCCACGCATACTCAGAGAATGCAATACCTACAGCTACTGTAAAATGTATTTAGTGTAGTGTATAAACATGTGTATGTTTACATCGTGTATTGCACCAAAGGCATGCATGTCATGTAGCGTGGGCGGAAACCCACGCAGTCTGCAAAGACATACCGGGTAGGTATGTTAGTATGTGGATATCCAATCGCACAAATTTAGACTGTGCATAGCGCCGAAGCGCCCATACCAATGGAGTGTGGGAGGGAACCGGAGTACCCGGAGGAAAACCACACAGACTGCCTACACATACTGTGTAGGTATTATAGCATGCGTGACAAACATTGAACATGTTTGACTGTGCAGAAGGCCAAAGGCGCACATACCGTCAGCGCGTAGAAGGAAACCGGAACACTCGGAAGAACTCCACGCAGACAGCACACAGATACCGTGTAGGAACGATAGCATGTGAATCAACATATTGCACATGTTTATGCTGTGCATTTCCATTGGAGCGTGGGGGGAAACCGGAGTACCCGGAGGAACCCCACGCAAACAGTATACCCATACTGTAAACATGTATAATATGTGCAATAAACATATTGAACATGTCTATACTGTGCAGAGAGCCGAAGCGCACATACCATGAGAGTGCGGGAGGACACCGGAGCCCCCGCCAACCCAGAGAGTATAATACATACATACACTGTGAATGTATCTGGAGTCGTGCATAAACATATTTTGTACGTTTATATCATGTATGGCACTGAAACACAGCATTGGAACGTGGGGACAGCCACGCAGACACAGAGACCAATAACACATACATACACTGTGAATGTATGCAGTGTAGAGGTATAGGATGAGTTTAAATTATGGCGCAGAGGCGCATAATCTTCTTTGTATCATTCCAACCTGCTTGACTGTGCTGTTGAAGCAGCATGCAGGTAACAGGTAACCTCTGATCCTCAGACCGTGTGTGTCTGTCAGAGCTCAAATCATTCCCCAGGAAATGGCGGGAAATGTTGCCTCAGGATATCCACAGAAGTCTCACAGGGACTAGATACATAAATGAATAAAGTCCTCCCCCACCATATCATCCATGCTGCTCTGAGGCAGCGTGTGAGGAAAAACAGTGAGGAAACTGTGTAAAAGAAAAGCTTGTCACAGCAATTCCAGCCTAATGCCGCGTACACACGACCGCTTTTCTCGACGAGAAAAACTGCATTTTTTCATTTCGCCGAGAAAAACGATCGTCTGTGGGCTTTATGTCGTTTTTCTCGTCGAGAAAAACGGCATAAAAAACGACGAGAAAAATTAGAACATGTTCTAAATTTTCTCGTCGTTTTTTCCAGCATTTTTTTCCGCGGCAGTTTTCCCATAGGGAAACACTGTCGCGGAGCCCACAGACGGTCGTTTTTCTCGTCAAGAGAAAAAATGACGGGAAAAACGGCCGTGTGTAGGGAACCAAGCGGTTCCCTCGTTTTTCCTGTCATTATTCATGGCGGGTTTTTAACCGCCGTGAATAATGATCGTGTGTACGCGGCACGAGAGTGTTTCTCACATCATCAATGAGATCACTTACAAGCACCCTGTCATTCACTGACACAGAACTGGAGTCTTCCTCACAAGGGAATGTCCTGTTCATAAACATTAAATATTCAGGAGGTAGGGTCCTGAGCATAGTAGCTAGGCCCATATCTGTCTTCAAGCACTCCTTCACTAAAGATTTTTGTGGGGGGAGGGGGCATATAGCTCCTTTTTGCTCGCACACCGCTTCCATTCTGACAAGGAATGATTCCAGGACTGCTGACAACTGGTCCATAAGGACCGCAGGTGCAGGAAACATATGAACATGTTTAACTGTGCAGCACTGCCAGTTGCCCCAGGCAAGTGTGGAGAGCAGGTGTATCAGACTCCATAACGCCACCCTCTGAGACCTTATACACTATACAGTGAATATACAGTCCACCCACTGGCTACGCTGAGGCGGGGATACCCGGGAGGACCCACCAACCCTTAAGGACAGCTCAGTCTGTGAGGAGATTGTGAGGGGATTCGCGCCGCCGACAGAAATAAATGCGCGGCGGCCACAAGAAAATGGCCGCCGGCCGCAGCTATAACTGCGCCACTGAACGCCAAGATGGCCACCGAGCACGAAATTCAAAGCTCTAATGCGCGCCAATGCACGCGCTAACGGCGCACGCAATAATCACCTCACACACCAGAAAAAAATGCAGACATGAGCGCCCAGCCAGGTCACAGTGACCCCCAAGCACCCCACAGTACAGCACCAGTACAGGGTGCAGAGAGCAGCATAACACAGGGGGGAGAAAGGGAGAAACCCCCACACACAGAAACACAGCCAGCATGTACTCACCTGCAGTAGGAGAGACTACTTACCCGTCCCTTTCAGGGACCCACTGGCTTGTTTCAGACAGACCTATCACAGAGTCGTACTGCGTAGCTGTCGGCCCGGTCCACCGCAAGAGATACAGTCAGTCAAGTACTGTTCAATCTTGAGAGGACCGCGGGAGCATGAAAGCAACCCGGCCACCCCTGGAGCCATGGGGTATGTCGTGAACTGAGTCTCACGCACACAAGGCGAGGATCAGCACGCTCGATGGTCGGACAGGGAAGACTACGAGGATACCAGTGTACCCAACCTGTTGCCCAGCCGACAGTTTATTGAAGGTCTCAAAAATAAAATAATACAATTCCCAAAAGGAATAAAATTTAAAAGTAAAATCTTCCAGGAGACTGGCTCCTGAGAGAGCCACGTCTTCTCCTCCTGCTAGGCAGAAAAAAACTGAGGTCTGCTAGCTGCAGGTGGGAGGGTAGTGTGCGGAGGGACCGCCCCCCTGGGTGGGGCTGTTCAGCTCTGGTTTGTTCTAGAATGTTTTAACATCTAACATTCTGCCTAGATCTTCTCCTGCGAGCAGGGACATATACCCACACGTTTACAGTATCCAGCTGTGTCAGTCCATGGACGATAAGAGAAAAGTGTATTTTTTCCCCAAAAAATGCGTTTGAAAAAAATCGCTGCACAAATACTGTGTGGAAAAAAAAATGCAACACCCACCATTTTAATCTGTAGGGCCTTTGCTTTAAAAAAATATATAATGTTTGGGGGTTCAACATAATTTTCTTGCAAAAAAATATATGTTTTCATGTAAACAAAAAGTGTCAGAAAGGGCTTTGTCTATAAGTGGTTAGAAGAGTGGATGTAAGCTTACTAATGTTGTGTATAAAATGCCAGAACAGTTCAAAACCCCCCCAAATGACCCCATTTTGGAAAGTAGACACCCCAAGCTATATACTGAGAGTCATGTCGAGTCCATTGAATATTTTATATGTTGACACAAGTTGCAGAAAAAAGACAATTTTTTATTTATTTATTTTTATTTATTTTTTTTGCACAAAGTTGTCACTAAATGATATGGAATTACACCCCAAAATACATTCTGTTGCTTCTCCTGAGTATGGGGGGATACCACATGTGTGAGACTTTTTGGGAGCCTGCCAGCGTACAGGACCCCAAAAACCAAGCACCGCCTTCAGGCTTTCTAAGGGTGTAAATTTTTGATTTCACTCCTCACTGCCTATCACAGTTTCGGAGGCCATGGAATGCCAAATGGCACAAAATCCCCCCAAATGACCCCATTTTGGAAAGTAGACACCCCAAGCTATTTGCTGAGAGGTATGGTGAGTATTTTGCAGATCTCGCTTTTTGTCACAAAGTTTTGAAAATTAAAAAAAAAAAAAAATTATATATATATATATATATATATATATATATATATATATATATATATATATATTTTTTTTTTTTCTTTCTTCATTTTCAAAAACAAATGAGAGCTGTAAAATACTCACCATGCCTCTCAGAAAATAGCTTGGGGTGTCTACTTTCCAAAATGTAGTCATTCGGGGGGGTTTTGTGCTATTTTGGCATTTTATGGCCTTCGAAACTGTGATAGGTAGTGAGGAGTGAAATCAAAAATTTGCGCCCTTAGAAATCCTGAAGGCGGTGCTTGGTTTTCGGGGGCCCGTACGCAGCTAGGCTCCCAAAAAGTCCCACACATGTGGTATCCCCGTACTCCGGAGAACGCTTGACATTTTTTTTTACTACAGACTTGTGGCTGAATACATTTTGGCCTAAATGTATGACTAAAATTGAGTTTATTCGATTTTTCTTATAACAAAAAGTAGAAAATATCATTTTTTTTCAAAATTTTCAGTCCTTTTCCATTTATTTTGCAAAAAAAAATAAAAAATCGCAGAGGCAATCAAATACCATTAAAAGAAAGCTCTATTTGTGGGAAGAAAAGGATGCAAATTTCGTTTCGGTACAACATTGCATGTCCGCACAATTTCCAGTTAAAGCAGCGCAGTGCAAAATTCTGAAAACTCCTCTGGTCCTTTAGCTACAAAATGGTTCAGGGCTTAAGTGGTTAAAAGAGGAGCGTTTACAGGTATAACAGAAAAACACACACACACACACACACACACACACACACACACACACACACACCAAAAGCGAGTTCAGGAGAGGAGTTTTAGATTAGAAAAAAAATGCTAGATGCAACTAAACGTGCCTAAATGTTGTGTGTTTAGGCGCAGTTGAGCGTTCGATGAATTCCAGTGGCCAGAATAAATTATTTTCTGGCCAGTGGAATCCATTTATTCTCAAACATTTGCAATATGCAGCTTTGAGCATGTTTTTTTTAACCGATTTTCTCCTGCCAGGAGCTCTGACTTTCAGAGGAGAAAGGCAAACCCAACCTGTGTTCATGATGCCTAAGCAGTAATCAAGAAGAACCATAGGAATAAAAAATGATTGCCCAACTGCCTGTGATAAACTTTGTCCCAGTCCTTGCCATGGTCACTTTTGCAGACAGCTTGGTTGGCATGTAAATGTGGAGAATTAAAAACATTAAGAAAAAAAAAGCATCAGCATCATTACAAGTTACAAATACAATATTTTTCTGGATAGTAGTTTTCGCACAAACGCTTGGTGGCATGTAAAAAGGAAAAAAAAAAAGTAAGAAGGTCATGTTACTACTACTACTCTAACAAATTTACACAGCGCTTTACATATATATTTTGTACATTCACATCAGTCCCTAAGACTCCATTTACACAGGGGCAACACGGACTTCCAGCACGACTTGGGGAGGCAACTTGGACACGACTTGAGTATGAATCACAGCGCGGCATGAGGCAACTTACAAGGCAACTTCAAGTTGCCTCCAGGACAGGAGGCTTTCCAGTGGCCAAACAAGGGGTTTGCCTGAGAAATGTATGTTTTCTTCCTGTATTGTTGCTTCTGTTAAGACAGTGATCCGACTTCTGAGGCGACTTCCATTGAAATCAATGGGTAAAAGTCGCCTAGAAGTCGGATTGAAGTAGTACAGGAACCTTTTCTGAAGTCGGAGCGACTTCAGTAGTGTGCATTAAGACGGCTCCATTCACTTACATTGATTTTCTCATGCAGCGCGACTTGAGGCGACTTGAAGTCGGATCCAAAGTCGTCGCTGTGTGAATGTCCCTGTGTGAAGCGACAAACAAGAAAATATTTCCTTGTACGGTACCAGATCCTACGATTTTCGTTTAATCAGTACAGTTTTTCTACGAAAATATAATACAAATATAATAGATCACTTCCGAATTTTTATTCTGTTGAATGAGAATTTTCGTACTTTAGTAACCTATTCGTTTGATAGGGAGACTAGCATGCAAAAAAAAAAAAAGAAGGACGATCATTTATCTTGATATTCCCATTGTGTGTACTAGGCTTTAGAGTAACCAATTAACCTACCAGCATGTCTTTGCAGTGTGGGAAGAAACCTACGCAGGCACAGGGAGAACATGCAAAGCAGGTAGCACCACGGTTGGTATTCAATTCAATGGTGACTAGCGATGCCAGGCGGAAGTGCTAACCACTTAGTCACTGTGCTGCTCTGTCATTACATGTATTACCTATTATTAGAATGCAGCATTGTATAAGTACTAGGTAATCAGCTAGCAAAGGAGAAACGGACATAGCAAACATTGAAACCAGTGACTCTATTCACTTAAAAATCAATGCCACTGTCCACAAGGAGACCAAAAAGACTTACTGCACCTTAGCTCTGCGCATATGGCTTGCTCTTGTAGGAACACAAAGGGACACACACAGACACTGGAAAAGAAGACAAACATCTGCTGTGTGATGCATTAGGTCTGCAGCCGACTTATGACCAGAATCTTTCATAGGCGACTACCTATGCTTAGTCAGCCTTCTCAAAAAGATGCAAGTAATTGAACGTCTGCAATCTTTAAAACGGCAGAAGCTGACATCAGGGATAAATAGCCTAATTTATGCATATGCGCTACACAAGTGCTCCATCCACTCAGCAAGCAATACAGCATTTACAGAGTAGTAAATCGAAATATTATTATTACATTATGGTTTATTTGCAAACATGGCAAATTTCAAATAAGATATGTCCCTAGGTACCTAATAAGATGATTGAAAAGAACATTGCAATATTGAACCAGATGCTACAACTGCAGGGCTGCTAGAAAATAGAAGTTTTTTTTACCTTTTATAAAAAAAACACAACTTAAAAAGGCCAAGTTTATTCACTCACAGATGTCTATGGGGATGGGGGGAGTAGTGCGCTTAGCACCATGTTACAAGTGACACCCTAAATATGGGTGTAAAACCTAAAATGGTCTTAAAGTTGGAGCCAGCATTTAAAGCAGAACTTCAACCTGGCTTTATTACCTTGCCCCTGTCACTCTTCCATCTTTAAAAGCCCAGTGCATGCGCGGATCTCGGTATTCAGGGCCTGGCAGGGAGCTGCGGCATTTCTAAACACACTCCAGGAATCCCTGTACATGTGCATAGATGCTGCTAGATTTTGGTTTCTTGGACAAGGCCAAGAACTGAAACAACTGTGTGCATGCATGAGAATCCTCTGCCCATGCCAAGCATGCTAGGGGTCTCTGCCAGGTCCCAAATAACTGGAAGTGCACAGTGCCATGTCTGCATTTGAACAGAATCTCATGGCACACACGCACGCTCAGTAAAAATGTACTTCTTTGAATTTGTGTCATGGCAAATTCAGAAGGCAGCAGGGGTGCGTGCCTAGGCAAGAAAGAAGAAACTGTAATATACTTTCCCAATAAAAATGTTTTCCAGTTCTGTAAATGGGAGAAGGAAAGAACCAAAAAGAGAAAAAGGCTTATGAAATGGGTGAAGGCTTTCTTTAAGAATAGCATGAGGTAACTCATAGCAACTATATTTATCCTAATAAAAGGCAATGGTTGGTTTATTTGGTTGCTTCTACATTCTCATTTACATTATTATTTGTGGATAACAGAACGTTGCTGTTACCATACATAAGGATTCGTATGGTTACTAAAAAAGGTGGATCTTGCCTAGTGCTTTCAAAGCCTGCCAAAGAGCCTCAAAACAACAAGTCTGAAACATTACACTGTGCTGGGCAAATGCATATGTTCAAACAGGTAATGCAGCGTACACACGACCGTTTTTAATGTCATTAAAAAAAACTGCGTTTTTCTCGACGTGATTCTTCTCAAGCCTGCCTTGCCTACACACTATCGTGGAAAAAAATGCTCAAGTAAAGCGCGGTGACGTACAACACGTACGACGGCACTATAAAGGGGAAGTTCCATTTGGATGGCGCCACCCTTTGGGCTGCTTTTGCTGATCCTCGTGTTAGTAAAGTTTGTTGAGAGACGATTTGTGCTTTTCAGCCTCGTGCTTTTCAGTCCGTTACAGCGTGACGAATGTGCTATCTCCATTACGAACTCTAGTTTTACCAGAACGAGTGCTCCCGTCTCATACTTGATTCTGAGCATGCAGATTTTTTTTCACGTTGTTAAAGCCTACACACGGCCGTTTTTCATGACACAAAAAGACGACGACGTGAAAAACGACAGGAAAAAAATTAAGAGCATGCTCCAATTTTTTCATGGCCATTTTTCACGTCGTGAAAAATGCTCTGAAGCCCACACATGATCATTTTTAATGATCATTTTAAAAAATAGCATTTTTCTCATCATTAAAAACGATCGTGTGTACGTGGCATGAGGCTTTGCATTGCACTTGCCCAAAAAATGCATGCCACCTTCCAACTGTGTAAGGCCATAAGATCTAAGTGCATTTTGTTCACACTTATGGGAAGGTATGAGGAGGTCTACACTACATGAAAGGAGAATAAATGTTAAAAGGAAATTAAATCAGCATCATACATCATTGTTAAAATAATAAAGTCAGGAGCAATATTATTCTCAATTCAATTAGTAAGTCACAAAAAGGTAAAAAGATGATCAAGTATAGAAGCGAAAGTAGCGTAGAAGAAGAGAAAAACCAGCATACAGTTGTGCTCATAAATTTATGTAGCCCTGTAGCAATTTTGTAAGGTGTCAACCATTTTTATGGAAAAATGAGTGATAAGACCAAACAAATACACTATATTACCAAAAGTATTGGAATGCCTGCCTTTACACACACATGAACTTTAATGCATCCCAGTCTTAGTCCGTAGGGTTCAATATTGAGTTGGCCCACCCTTTGCAACTATAACAGCTTCAATTCTTCTGGGAAGGCTGTCCACAAGGTTTAGGAGTGTCTATGGGAATGTTTGACCATTTTTTCCAGAAGCGCATTTGTCAGGTCAGGTTACTGATGTGGACGAGAAGGTCTGGATTACAGTCTCTGCTCTAATTCATCCCAAAGGTGTTCTATCGGGTTGAGGTCAGGACTGTGCAGGCCAGTTAATTTCCTCCACCCCAAACTCACTCATCCATGTCTTTATGGACCTTGCTTTGAGCACTGGTGCGCAGCCATGTTGGAACAGGAAGGGGCCATCCCCAAACTGTTCCCACAAATTTTGGAGCATGAAATTGTCTTGGCATGCTGAAGCCTTAGGAGTTCCCTTCACTGAAACTAAGAGGCCAAGCCCAACCCCCTGAAAAAACACACACACACACACACACACACACACACACACACACACACAATCCCCCCTCCTGCTTCTGGAAGAATGGTCAAACATTCCCATAGACACACACTCCTAAACCTTGTGGACAGCCTTCCCAGAAGAGTTGAAGTGGTATAGCTGCAAAGGGTGGGCCAACTAAACATTGAACCCTATGGATTAAGACTGGGACTGCCATTAAAGTTCATGTGCGTGTATAGCCATCCTAGGCTATAGGGCCATGTGTTCCTATTGATGCACACAGCATAGGGAACCACAGCTCTAGTCCCTATTGGGAGAGCACACAGAGGTGGCTCCATTGAACCCTGTGAGGGAAAGGAGCCAACTTAAAACAGGAAAGGTTATACAGTGATCATGGCACCATATTAAAAACTGGAATAAAAAAAAAGTATGGGAAAAAAAAAAATGTATCCCATATTCATACTTGCCTAGGTGGATGCAGCATCGGACCCCCACCGCCTCATCACTGAGAATCGAGCCACGACCACCACTGATGGCGCGGTTCTCTCACCTCCCCGAGCGGAGAGCTGCTGCCTGTCAGTTATTGGAGCCCTGAGCTGTGGAGGGGCGGGGAGCAGCCATCTCAGCAGAGAGCTGAGAGGCTGAGATGCCCATCAGTTCAGGCACCTAGCAGATCCAGACTTCCAAAGTCGGTATGACGCGGTGCCTGGGCTAATCCTGGAGACGTCAGCAGGGTCAAAACGAATTGCACTGCTGTGACCCTTAGGAGAAGCCCAGCCCAATGAGCTCAAGGTTTACAAGATGAAGACGTTGCATACTTAGTAAGTGTTTAAATTAGCTGCTGACAATGCTTAAAAATTGAGGGTTTAATATTCTTCATCGCTCCTTTAGCATAAATGACAGCTTAAAGTGGAACTAAACTCATCAATTTAGTGGATATCCAAAACAGTTATATTCAAGGCATTCTGGTAATAACTCTGTTACTTGTGCTCTCAACAGAATGGTCAAGCCATCAAATGTCTGGTGTCATAACCGATTACATGTGCAGCATCATGGCACCTGCGATTCAAACAGAGGCTAAGATGGTCACTTCCATGGCTGTAAAGCAGGGGTCTCAAAGTACCGGCCCGCAGGCCATTTGTGGCCCGCGGACCAGTTAAAAATGGCCTGCAGGCAGGGCCAATCCTGGACAAGTTTTTTTACTGCACAGGCACCGCAGAGTGGGAGGCACCGAAGATCTTTACCTCTCTATCTCCTTTGTCCTCTCCGCTGCACGCTGCTGCAGCCTAGAGAGAGAACAGAGCGGAGGAAGGATCCGCCCATAGCCCCGCCCACCATGCACTGACGATCGATCAGAGCCCTGATCCAGGGTCCTGCTGCCACCTCAGAGAACACAATCTCCCGCCCTGAGTGCCCTGGCTGTCACTAGGCCTCTGTGGAAGCCAGGAGGAAAGGACTCGGGAGGCAGACGATCCTAACTGCCAGGAAAGGTGAGTGAGCCATCACACTGAGGCAAAGTCCTTAGTGTGGTGACTGGGGTAGAAATTTGTGCAGTGTGGGGGGTATTTTTTGGAGTGTGGGGGGTAATTGTGTAGTGTGGGGGTAATTGTGTAGTGTGGGGGTAATTATGGAGTGTGGGGGGTATTTTATGAAGTGTGGGGCTATTTGTGCAGTGTGGGGGGTAATGTTGGGGGTTAATAATGCGTTTGCTGACACTAATGCTGGGTTAATAATGTGTTTGCTGACACCAATGCTTGGTTAATAATGCGTTTGTTGACACCATTGCTGGGGGTTAATAATGTGTTTTTTGACACCAATGCTGGGGGTTAATAATGCGTTTGCTGACACCAATGCTGGGGGTTAATAATGCGTCTGCTGACACCAATGCTGGGGGTTAATAATGCGTCTGCTGACACCAATGCTGGGGGTTAATAATGCGTCTGCTGACACCAATGCTGGGGGTTAATAATGCATTTGCTGACACCAGTGCTGGGGGTTAATAATGTGTTTGCTGACACCAGTGCTGGGGGTTAATAATGCGTTTGCTGACACCAGTGCTGGGGGTTAATAATGCGTTTGCTGACACCAGTGCTGGGGGTTAATAATGCGTTTGCTGACACCAGTGCTGGGGGTTAATAATGCGTTTACTGACACCAGTGCTGGGGGTTAATAATGCGTTTACTGACACCAGTGCTGGGGGTTAATAATGCGTTTACTGACACCAGTGCTGGGGGTTAATAATGCGTCCGCTGACACCAGTGCTGTTGTTTTTGAAGTTTGAAAGTTTGGATGCGGCCCCCATGGGATATGAAAAGTTGTCTTGTGGCCCTCAGGTAATTTGAGTTTGAGACCCCTGCTGTAAAGGTTAGGAGGATTTAGGTCCACTTTAAAGTATTTTGTGATAGTTATGAGCAAGTGTCTTATTTTTTTATGTGATAGAGCTGTCCATTCTTTGTTGAAAAAATCCTTCAGGTCCTGTAAATTCTTTGGTTGTCTAGCATAAACTGCATATTTGAGATCTCCCCAAAAGTAATATTAGGTTCAATCATGGCTAGTCCAAAGCCTTTACTTTCTTCTGCTTCAGCCACTGAATGGTTGACTTGGCCTTATGTTTCAGATCATTGTCATGCTGGAAAATTCAAGTGCACTCCAAGTGCAGCTTTGAGGTTGATGAATGCAAATTTCCATTTACATTTCTTATATTATGCTGTATTGATCTTGCCATCAATTTTTGTCCCCGCTGTAGCTGACCCACCGCCCTTACCAAAAAACAGCAGAGATTGAACCTCTATGCCTTGCAATAGGCATGGTGTGTTTCTCTTGATAGGCCTTGCTGACTCATCTCCAAGCACAGAGTTTATTGGCTGTGGTCATTTTGTATCTTTACAACTTCAACATTGCATTTAATATTGAGAGAGATTGAGATGTTTGTATATATTCTATTTCTAACTAAACTGTCACTTTAAACTGTTGCAAGCCCTATTACTCCTCCTTTCATTATTCCTGTGTAATCTGGCTATATATATATATATATATTTGCTTTGAATAAACTTGAAAAAAGTGATCAACAGTTTTTGCCTGCTGTGACTACATGTTGAGTACCAATATGTTTGAAGCCTAAATATGTTTTGCAAGCAACCTTAAAAATAAATATGTTTATTGATCGCAAAAAAAAACAAAAAAAAAAAAACACAACAATGTCTTCACCGCCCATGTTTTTGTTTATTTCAGAAAAATTTACAAAATGAATAACAGCACATTCATTTAGAAATGACGTAATTCGTTGACTATCAGGTTGAAGCAGAACTCTGATGCAGAGTAAAACACATGAATGTGCAGAGCTTTAATAAAAGGAGATAATGGGGTCTCCTGCCTGGATTTGCAGTGTGGCTGATGTTAAACAGTGACTAAACAGGATTCTGAACCATTCAGCACATAAAACAGCTCACATATAAGTAGATGTTCAACTGGAGTTCATCTTTAAAGTATATGTAAACCCTCACCTTGTAAAACAATCCATTCAGTTTAAAACAGAAATAGAAGGCAAAACATTTGAGTATAGATACAATATAAACACCTTTTTATACACAAGCAATCACACACTCTCTGATCTCAGCTGCATAAGAGCTGGGGGAGGAGCAACAGCAACAGTGATCTTCCCAGTGAATGACTGTGCAGAGGACGGGGGGGGGGGGTTGTAAAGACAAATCTGATCACTGGAGAATAGCAGGTTGAGTTTCCAGCTGAGAACAGAGAACTGACCAGTGTTTTTTTCTCCTGCCACCAGGGATTTCACACAGGTGATGCAATACAATGAACAGGATACTTCTTCAGCCAAGTACATGCTACCGCAGAAACATATCAGGAGTATTAAATGTTGGGTTTACATATTCTTTAAGAAGTTTTGTTCTAATTAGATTTAGCAAGCCATTGTACCCAAGTACCTAATAAATAATTGAAGGTTTTCTTTTTCCCTTAATAAACACATAAATGGGATTTATGGTTTAAGATTTAAATTTTATTTAGGTGGCTATATTTATGTACTTTTAGGCCCCTCAGAGTATGGTTCAAGAAGGTAGCTCAAAAACCAAACCTCCAACGTAATGTATGATTTTGGTAGATCGGGCCACAATCAAAATCATGTCTATGGTTACCTTTGGCATAGCAAATTATATATATATATATATATACACATATACACACACACACACACACACACACACACATATATTAGGGCTGTGGAAATTAACTATTAATTCCTCTGATCGGTACTCACCTCTCCGCCGGCTTCCGAGTCTTCAGATAGTTCTGTTGGAGATCCGGTGACGTCACGGACACAGGCGGGGCTTGCCCTGTCCATCTGAAGGGCTCCTTTGCTGTGCCTTCATATCTTCATGCCGGCGGGACCTTACTATCTGCCACACGCAAGGGCTGTTACACTTCCCTCTATCAACCTGGGAGTTGCGATAGTTCCCTTCACGGGACATCTACATGCCGACGGACTGATGTTAACCCCTCCTCATCTGGATTCAGCAGTGGTATCGTTGTACACATTTTTATACCAGTATCATACTTAGCTACATGTTTTTAGGACTGCTTTTGCTACTGTTTGGTATTACTCGCACCATTTTTACAGTTTATGTACCTACATCGATTTTATCTCCAGTGCAATATTTTTTTTTTTGTTACCTACTTGAAGACTATAAAAGTTTTAATGCTATTCCCATCGAGTGCTGCCTTTGTGTGTTTTTTGTATCCTGCTATCCATTTTGCCAGTGGTTGGTAGCTGCACTGGGAATCGGCCTGCAAGGAGATCAGCTAAAAGTAGTTGGATCTGTATGTGCGTTATAATTAATCGAAAAAAAAATTTGATTAATCGAACACGAAAATTTTAATCAGTAACAGCCCTAATATTATATATATATATATATATATATATATATATATACATACATATACATATACACACGCGCACGCGTGTTGCACCGTTTACTTTTTTTTTACAGAACCGAAGTAGCATTTAAATAGGGTTCTGTTGCCCATTGCAGTGCTGTGGTTCATGTGGCCACCCGCTGCACTGATAAAAAAAAAAGTAGTACAGCAGTATGCAAAACTGGCACCATTGGTAACAATTCATTCTGCCTTGTCTATAAATTAGGGCTGCGCTGAAAATCACTGCCAGTGCAGCAACATGCATCCAGGGTAAAAAGACACTTAACCATATTTTGCAATGCATTTGAAGCAAACTTGGAAAAAGCTCCAAATCTCGTCTGCTGCATACCTGTAAAAGTGAACAGAAAATGGTCATATGTGTATGGTATTTCAATGCAAAATTTACTAGGAAATAAAAGAAAAAACGAAATTCCTCGCACTTAAAAGTGATATTAAAAGGCATTTTTTTTTTTTTTTTTTAAACAAACAGGTTATACTTACCTGCTCTGTACAATGGTTTTGCACAATTCTCCTCTTCTCTGCCCCCACCCCCTTATTGCTTCTGTCCCCTCCCTCCTGCCACCATAACAAGCAGCTTGCCATGGAGGCTCCCAAACTGCAGCGCGTGTCTATTCAAACTGATTTTGGCTCGGCTCTGCTCTCTCCTCATTGGCTCATTAGTTGCGATTGATAGTAGCAGGAGCCATTGGCTGCTGTATCAGCCAATGAGGGGGGAGGAGACCCAGGAAAGCCTGGATCGAGATAAGGCTCTGGTAAGTATAAAGGGGGCTGGGGGTCTGCTGCACACAGAAGGAATAGAATGCATGAAGGCAAAAAAATAAAAAATAAAATAAACCTTAAACCTTTACAACCACTTTAACATATATAACTAAAGCCAAAACATTTGTGTGTGTTTCGGATCGTGTAAGGAATTGTTAACCACTTCCCTACCCAGCCATAGTCAAATGACGTCCACAGATGGGATCTCCCATCCTGGGTGGACGTCATATGACGTCCTCGGCTTTGTAGGGGGATATCTGAATGATGCCTGCAGCTAGAGGCATCATTCAGATATCCTTTTAAAGTGCCGGCGATTCTGTGCACTATAAGAATGATCATAGCGGCGGTTCCGCCGCTTGATCGTTCTTATAGGCGGCGGGAGGGGACATCCCCCCCTCCCGCCGCCATCCGGTGCTTCTCCGGGCTCTCCCGTGCGATCAGGGACCCGGAGCGAATCTTCCGGCACCTTTGGTGGGTCACGTGACGAGCATAGAGACGACTGGTGACCAGATGGTCACCAGTCATCTCTATGATTGTCGGAGGCCCGGGCGCGATGTGATGACGTCACGCCCGGGTCCTCAAATGCAAACAAAGCCGCCATTGCAGCTGTAAGTATGAGATCAGTGAAAAAATTTTCACTGATCTCATGCTTTCCAGCCTGGAGGAGAGATGTGGGGTCTTATTGACCCCGCATCTCTCCATAAAGAGGACCTGTCACACACATTCCTATTACAAGGGATGTTTACATTCCTTGTAATAGGAATAAAAGTGATCAAAAAAAATAAAAAAGTTAAATAATTGTAAAAAAAAAAAAATTTAAACGCCCCTGTCCCCGGTAGCTCGCGATCAGAAGCGAATGCACACGTAAGTCGCCCACATATGTAAATGCTGTTCAAACCACACGTGAGGTATCGCCGCACGCGTTAGAGCGCGTGCAACAATTCTAGCACTAGACCTCCTCTGTAATTCTAACCTGGTAACCTGTAAAAAAAATTAAAGCGTAGCCTATGGAGATTTTTAAGTACCGAAGTTTGGCGCCATTCCATGAGTGTGCGCAATTTTAAAGCGTGACATGTTAGGTATCTATTTACTCGGCGTAACATCATCTTTTATATTTTCCCAAAAAATTGGGCTAACTTTACTGTTTTGTTATTTTTTAATTCATGAAACCACATTTTTTTTCTTTTTAAAAAGGCGTTTGAAAAATTATTGCGCAAATATCGTGCAAGAAAAAAAAGTTGCAATGACTGTCATTTTATTCCCTAGGGTGTCTGCTAAAAAAACATATATAATGTTTGGGGGTTCTGAGTAATTTTCTAGCAAAAGAATGATGATTTGTACATGTAGGAGAGAAGTGCTAGAATAGGCCAGGTATTGAAGTGGTACAAAAAGCCCTATATGGAAGTGGTTAAAGTCCCTGTCAAAATATTTTTTACTGTCTATGCCTCGTTGGAGAGATTTTCCTTAACTTCCTGTCTCAACAAACAGAAAGTGAGAGGAGGTTGCTCCAAAGTGAAAACCTCTCCTAAACCGTTGTCTCAGTGCTCCTATTGAAAGACTTTCCCTTCTCTTCCTATTTAAGTGACAACTCAAAATTGAGAGTCTAAATCCAGAAAGCCGAAAATTTTTACCTTAAAAGTGGGGGCTGCGTCTGCACTCTAATGCCCCATTCACACGATCCGAATATCGTACGACTTTTTTCGCTCAATAGTCGCAAGTAGAAATTGTATAGGGTAATAAAGTCACGAAAATTCTTGTACGACAGAAAAAAATTAAAAATCGGAAGTGATGTCATGTGTTGTAATGTATTTGTATTGTATTTTCGGACGACAACTATACTGACTAAACGAAAATCGTACGATCTGGTATCGTACGAGGAAAGTTTTCTTGTTTGTCCGATCGAAAAATATTGGATGAACTGTCAAGATCGGCTCTCGAAAGTAGTGTACACACAATCCGAAAAGCGTACGATTCTTCCTCGGACGACCGTTTTCGTACGATGTTCGGATCATGTGTACGGGCCATAAGGGTTAACTGCTTGTTTAGTCTAGGAGAAAGCCAACACTGGCCAAGTGGAAGAGCCAGCTGTCAATCAATCAGGCAGCTGGGTGAATTCTGACAATATTGTAGGGATCCTTCCAGAACCTGAAGTGGCTCTTCTCAATCAGCTAAAAGTAGGCAATAGGTCATTATTAGCTGACTCTGGCTCACATGAGAGCAAAAGTAAGTGCTCTCCTGTAACCTACAAGATATATATGCCCCAAAAAAAACAACAACAACTTTAACTATACTGGAAATCACAGTTTAGAAAGCAAAAAGAGGAAACATTTTTCAACCTTTCATCCTGAACGATCACATTTAAACACCACTCAGCTTTTACAATACCTCCATTTCTACTACTTCTTGTTACCATTTATGTCATAATGCATACGTGAGTGCCCCAAGACTGTGAGAATGGATAAACCAAGTAAAAAATACCTATTTTAGTGTATGTACAAATTTAAACAAAGTGTACATAATTAGTGAAGAAAGAAAATATTTTGGCCTTCATTAATTTCTAGCTTTACTTAACCTTACGGTACTTATGGTTTGCACAAGGGACAGGATGTACCTGCACATGTGGCAAAACTGAACAGAGATATTTCAAATTTTTTTGGACTGTTTTAACCACTTAAGACCCGGACCAATATGCAGGATAAAGACCAGGCCCCTTTTTGCGATTCGGCACTGCGTCGCTTTAACTGACAATTGCGCGGCCGTGCGACGTGGCTCCTAAACAAAATTGGCGTCCTTTTTTTTCCCACAAATAGAGGTTTCTTTTGGTGGTATTTGATCACCTCTGCGGTTTTTATTTTTTGCGCTATAAACAAAAATAGAGCGACAATTTTGAAAAAAATTCTGTGTTTTTTTTCGTGACTGCGGCATTATGGCGGACACATCGGACACTTTTGACACCATTTTGGGACGATTGTCATTTTTACAGCGACCAGTGCTATAAAAATGCACTGGTTACTGTAAAAATGACACTGGCAGTGAAGGGGTTAACCAGGAGGGGGCACTGTAGGGGGTTAAGTATGCCCTGATTTGTGCTTTTTACTGTGGGGGGCGTGGCTTAGCGTGTGATGTCACTGATCGTCGTTCCCTATTACAGGGAACAGACGATCAGTGACAGGCTCACTAGGAAGCACGGGGGAGGTTTGTTTACACTTACCTCTCCCCGTTCTTCCTCTCTGTGACTCGATCGCGGGGACGGTCACGGAAAAGAGGACCGGGTCGCGAGCGCGCCGGCGGCGGCGCGCTCGCGACCCACGGCTGGGCTCTTAAAGGGGACGTACCTGTACGCCCATGTGCCCAGCCGTGCCATTCTGCCGACGTACATCAGCGTGCGGCGGTCCTCAAGCGGTTAACCATCACCTTTTAAATTTGGAAAATACAGTGTACACCAGGAGCACCGACCAAGTAATGAGTGCATACTATACTGTACATACTTTTCAGTAAGCCAACATTTCTGTACTAAAAATCTTTTTTGTTATTGGTCTTATGTAACGTTCTCATTTTCAGAGATACTGAATATTGGGTTTTCACTAGCTGCAAGCCATAATCAAAATAAAGAAATGCTTGAAATCTATCACTCTGTGTGCAACACATCTATATAAAATAGATGAGTTTTACGTTCTGAATTGAATTACTGAAATAAAATTAACTTTTTGATGATATTCTAAATTTTATGAGATGCGTCTGTATATGCTTTACATTTTTTTTATGGAGTTAGGGGGTCAGAGAGTGGGGTTTAACAATGTGGATGGAGTTGGACTTAAAGGGGGGTTTTATAGGTTTGATTTTTTTCTTTAAATAACAAACATGTTATACTTACCTCCACTGTGCAGTTCATTTTGCACAGAGTGGCACCGCACTGATTCTGCTATTCTGGGGTCCCCCGGCGGCTGCCTCAGCTCCTCCCCGCTAAAGTTAACCCCCTCTGGGAAGCTCTTTTCTTAGGCCGCTTTCACACTGAGGCGCTTGAAAAACTGCCAGTAAAACACTGAGCGCTTTTGAAGCGCTTTTCAGGCGCTTTTGAAGCGCTTTCAATTCATTTCAATGGAGAGGGGCGTTTTTTCAGCGCACTGCCCCAGTGTGAAAGGATTCATTGATTTTAATGGAAATAAGTTTTCAGGCGCTTTTTTTAGCGTGAAAGCGCCTGAAAAGCGCCTCAGTGTGAAAGTGGCCTTAGGGGGTTAGCTTGCGGGCACGCTCCCGTGTCATAAAGTTAGCGTCCATAGACGCCAAGTGTATGACTCGGTCCCGCCCCCCCCGGCGGCCGCCCCATTGGATGCGATTGACAGCAGCGGGAGCCAATGGCTGCGCTGCTATCAATCTATCCAACAGCCAGACTCCGCGGAGAAGAGGATGCCGGGGGACGCACACAGCAGGTGAATAGGCTCAGGCAAGTAAAACGGGGGGCTGGGGGGCCCATGACAGCGAGGTGTTTTTTCACCTTAATGCATAGGATGCATAAAGTTAAAAAAACACGAACCTTTACAACCCCTTTAAAAGGAACTGTTTAAGCAACTCTTTAATCATATATGTTCTAGGAGGATGGATTATATTGTTTCAAGGTTGTCTTGGAGGGGCAATTTCTCTGCTACAGATTTCTATAGCTGGACATACACCATTGAATTTTCTTTTTTCCTTCATTTATCTGAGGGTTTCAGCTATTCAACCTGGATGAAAGAATCTTCCACAGTGCCTATTATAAATTTGCACCTTAATCACGCCTGAACCGGTGAACAAAACTGCACTGGACTCCAAACCGCAGCTGGACATGTGTGAA
Source organism: Rana muscosa (assembly GCA_029206835.1). Taxonomy (NCBI): domain Eukaryota; kingdom Metazoa; phylum Chordata; class Amphibia; order Anura; family Ranidae; genus Rana; species Rana muscosa. The sequence continues at coordinate 781,536,641 of CM055121.1, forward strand.
ATAAGCCTAATTGTTGGATGGGTTGGGATTCGGCGGTGGGGACCCGACAAGACCACTATGTCGTGAATTTTGGCTATGCAAAAATTTGCATTGTGACATTGGCTCACCTAGGGCTGGGAAAAAAATCGATTTTAATCTTGAATCGAGATTTGAGCTCAAATCGATTCAGTTTTGAAGAAAATCGATTTTTTTCGATTTTTTTTTTTCCCTTTAAAGTTTCCGTAGCAGGACTGCAGGGGGCGTATCCGGAATGGCACTGGGCAGCGTTACCCCAATTACATCTACTCGCTGCAGCCGCCGCCTGCCTACCTGATCAGCGTGTCATGCAGACAGACGGCGGTCATTGCAGTGTTCAAAAGCCGCACCTCCCGAGTCCTCGTTGTCTGTGATAGGCGGAACACTCAATTTCACAGCAGGCAGTGTTCAGCCTATCACGGACATCCTCTCATCCTCGTCTGTGTTATGAGGATGACCATGATAGGCGGAACACTGAATGCTGGGAAATTGAGTGTTCCGCCTATCACAGACGAGGAGGAGGCGCGGCTTTTGAATACTGGAATGGCCACTGGTGTAGCAGTAAAATCCGTATACCATGAAAATCTGCATCAGGTACGGGCACAGTGAAGCACGGGCACAGTGAGACACGGGCACAGTTCAATTCAACTAAGAGTAACCTCAGGATTTTTTGTTGTTTTATTAGCTAAATCCAAATACAGTATTAATAATTTGGATGTTTAACAATCTTTATTGCACACTGCAAAAAACAACAAAAGGTCACAAGCGCTAAATTGGTGGATAAAGAAAAAAATATAATGGATAATAATAATAATAATAATAATAATAATAATAATAATAATAAAAAATCCAATATTTTGGGAAGTACAAAGTATCCAAAAGGGGGAAAAAAACAGGATCCAGCGCAGCAAGAAAAAATCCGTACCCAGAAGTACAAAATACACAACATGCACACAATATAATCCAGCGCTCATGGAACATACATTATTAACTATTGAAAACTCTTGAAGAATTGATAAAAAAGCTTAGTCCATTTATCACAATAAAGAGAGGGATCCAATCCCAAATGTGCAGAGGGCAAATGAATCTTAACTCTCCAGTTGCCAGTGGTGACAAACTAGTTTAACTTGCAGTGACATCCGTGGAGCAAGGAGGGGTTAAAAAAGTCAAAACAAAGCCTGTGGCATGATCTCCGTGTGAGCACAGTACCTTGAATGATGGACAACAGGCAGACCAGCGTGTGGAGGGCCCTCCAACCCAAAAGGATGCAGAGCCAGGATCGCAGCAAGGCTGGGACAGAAGGAATCACACATAGAGTTTCAAGAGTTTTCAATAGTTAATAATGTATGTTCCATGAGCGCTGGATTATATTGTGTGTTTGTTGCACACTGACTTTGCAGTTAGAGAAAGGGTTTGCCTTTGCAATTTTGTTTGTTGATGCACTTTAATTAATATAATAAAAAAAAAAATCGAATCGAATCGTAAATCTAGTTTTTTTGGGGGGGGGAAATCGCCCAGCCCTAGGCTCACCTAACAATTATCTTTGATAAAAGCTTCACATGTGGCTGGTACAAAAAAAAAAAAGAAAAAGTCTTATCTTGCTCCACAAAAATCCCACACTAAAAAGTATGCCATTAATAAAATGGTGTATTTAAGAACAAAGTACAAAACGCATAAATGTGATATGAGATGAGTTAAAGAAACTCTAAAGCTGGATGTAGTTAGGAGATGAAAATAATCCAATCTGGGAGTTTTTTGGCTGAGGTATTTGGGTTACTTTCCTCCCCATCCACACTATGGCAATTACCCTCCGAGGTAAACGGCTGCCATAATTGCAGTTTTTTTTTTTTGCTTGTCAAAAAGTTACAGATGTACTGTTCATTTGAAGGGGGTTATCAAATATCAGGATGAAATGCCAAATAAAGAAAGAAGTTGACCGTCTTCCAAGTGATGGCCATTTTGGACACAGACATGTACCAACTTTAGGCTCATCTAGTCTAAAACGGACTTGTGTGGGAAACTTACTTACAGAACCAAAGCAATTAGCAAACTGTAAAGCGGACAGATCTACCTTCAGTCACAGTGTATTTATGGTGTTAGAAATTACCAATGCTAAAATGTGTAAAAAATAAAAAGACGCCTACACTAGATGGTTGCAGGCCATGGATAGGTCCAATCACCAAGCAAATATTATTAGAAATTACTTTTGGCTAAACTTGTTTTGTGCCCATGAAGAGGGTAGGGGAGGCAATTTAGGTTCCAGCCCGTCACGGGTAAAAAAAATTAAAAGCAATCTGTTTCAAGGGAATAGCATAACTTATTCCAAATAGAGCATTTTTATTTTAGTACATTAGCAGAACTGAAGATTTGAGCTTCAGTGCACAGCCTGACAACCAATCACCATATAAAGAAGCTTTGTTGGTGATGTCAACAATAACTTTATAATAGACTTGTGTAAACTACACTAATGAAGCCTGACAGAAGCTAATAAACCTAAAACAGCTGTATGCAAATTAGATATATGGATCTATATTCAAGGCCGTGTCTGTATCTGAATACAAAGTTGGTCGCTTGAGCATAAAGAGATGATTGTGGCTCCATCCACTATTCTTAAAAAAGGTAAAAAAAAAAAAAAAAACGTACTGCATTTGTAAGTACAGTACTTACAATGCTAATCCACCCCTACCCTGATTAATATAAAAAAAAAAAAAAAGAAGAGCAAATTATCGCGTGAGAATAAATACGGAGGGAAAGATTTTCATTACTGTAGTCTGTAGAAACGCAACTTTTGGCACCCTTAGTAACAACCCACAGCTAGCTAAAATCGGTTATTTTATACAAAACATATGGTCCTGACCTGGTTTAGAATACAGTTTCATATAACTTTATATTAAAAATTACTTTGTTCCGATAATGAAATAAAAATAAAAAAAAGAAGTTGTGGCCAATAATTGTATAGGGAAAAGACACCTATTTGCCTCTGCCACCCAAAGGCACATGCTTATTGTGGCTAGGGGTGCAACGGATCAAAAAACTCACGGATCGGATCGATCCTCGGATCAGGGGTCACGGATCGGATCATTTTCGGATCGGCAAAAGAAAAAAAAATACTAATATCCACGTAATTTCCCCCTCACTGTAATATCCACAATCTTCCCCCCCTGTAATATCCACAATCTTCGCCCCCTGTAATATCCACAATCTTCCCCCCCCTGTAATATCCACAATCTTCCCCCCCTGTAATATCCACAATCTCCCCCCCCCTGTAATATCCACAATCTTCCCCCCCCCTGTAATATCCACAATCTTCTCCCCCTGTAATATCCACAATCTTCTCCCCCTGTAATATCCACAATCTTCTCCCCCTGTAATATCCACAATCTTCTCCCCCTGTAATATCCACAATCTTCTCCCCCTGTAATGGGCATCTCCCCCACTTACCTTAGTCTCTCCCGCCGGCCAGTTCAGATCCACGAGCAGCGAGGGTGAGGGGTGATTACGTCAGCACGCACAAGGCGGCGGCCACCGCCGGAGGTACCAAGATGGCCGCGGCTCCGGAGCTAGGCCGAAGCCGCGGCCTTTCCTAAGGCCGAGGCCGCGGATCGCGGTGTGTGCCGATCCGAACGGGGTGACCCCTTCGGATCACGGATCGTCACCGATCCGTTGCACCACTAAATTGTGGCTAATGATAAATCTGGACTTAATACAGCAAAATAATATTAGTAGTCCATTTACACATTACTAAATATACTGTATCATACAAAAGGGGGTGGGGATGGGAGAAGATTTATCAATTAAAAGCTGGCCATTAACTGACAGAATTTAACTTAAAAAAAAGTTTGTTAAATTTTTTAATGGGCAACGTGGTCATTCATGCAGATGATAGTTTTCAACCGCAAGAACAAGGAAAATCAAAATAGGATGGAAAACGTTTCTGGTTTCTTATCTGCCCAAATGTAATTCCCATTAGGAATCACATTCATTTCCGTCCATCTCAAAATCAAATGTTAAAATTTGCAACATTGTCACTGATCAAAAAATTTCAGGACTTTCACATGAAATATATAAAAAGTCACAATGTGTATAGGTAAAAATGTTTGCATGAAAAATGTAACAGTGTATAGTGAAGCACAAAAACAACCTTACATTTACTGCACCAAACATGTTCCCAATCATTAGGCCTCATGCCCACGGACGTTTTTACAGCTGCGTTTTTGAGCGTTTTTTACAGCTTAAAAACGCCTGTCCATGTTAGTCTATAGCTTCATGCCCACCTAGACGTTTTTGAGCTGCAAATAGCATAGACGTTTTTAAGCTGTAAAAAAAACCCAGGACCAGTGCGTTCCTCAGCGTCAGAATTAGGCAGAAAAAAAACGCGAGCGTCAAAAAACGCGCAAAAACGCGCACTAACGCGCAAAAACGCTTTTTTTTTTTGTTTTTTTTTTCAAAAAAATAAATAAATATTTACAACAACATGGACAGGCGTTTTTAAGCTGCAAAAAACGCAGCTGTAAAAACGCCAGTGGGCATGAGGCCTTACTGACATGCATTTGTGCAAATTAATAATAAGAAAAAACAAAAAAAAGTTACATGCAACAATAAATTTGCTTTAGATGTAGGCAGACCAGTCTAAACTGTGTAGGTCTGCCAAGCTCATGTGAAATCTCTGCAAACCCTTGCTCAAAGGCACAGATTATGCTACTTAGGTGCTTGATAGAATCTCTGCCCTCAGTGTTTTGTATAAACAGGAATGAAGCAAGTAGACAGCCAATTGACGTTACTACCTGATCCAACCTCAAAATGAAGATTTACTTCCCAGACAAGTACAAACCATCTCAGTTAGGAGGGCTCAGTGCTTATTGCATCTCACATAAACTAAATTCAAACCAGAGTGAAAAAAAAAAAAAAAATGTACTGAGGATGCTGGTGCAGTTTTTAAAAGAGAAGTATGGATAAAACCTTTTGGTGAGGCTCAGAGCTGAAGCCAGCTGTGCCAGCCTCCTCTCCAGCCCTGTGCTCCAGTGAGCACTGAGGCAGGCAAAGTGGAGAGCGGTGATTGACAGTCACTGCTCCCCACTCCAAGAAGACTAAGAATTGAGCAATCAGTAGTCAAGTGATTGCTCAGTTCTCAGTCTTAAGCGTCATACACACGACCCAGTAGTTTTCTTGTCGTTTCTTGCAGAGAAAACCGTTCGTGTGTATGGTTGATCGAGAAAACTGCCGGGAATCTCGACGAGAAGAATAGAGAACCTGCTCTATTTTCTCGTCAGGATTCTCGTTTTTCTCGTCAGGATTCTCGTCGGCCTGTTCCGACAAGAAAACCGGGTCGGGTGTAAACTTTTCCGAGTCTTAAAAAAAATGCGCATGCTCAGAATCAAGTATGAGACAGGAGCGCTCATTCCGGTAAAACTACCGTTCGTAATGGAGATAGCACATTCGTCACGCTGTAACGAACTGAAAGCATGAAGACTGAAAAGCGCGAATCGTCTCTCCCCAAACTTTTACTAACACACAGTAACACGAGATCAGCAAAAAGCAGCCCAAGGGGTGGCGCCATTGGAATTGAACTTCCCCTTTATACTGCCGTCGTACGTGTTGTACGTCACCGCGCTTTACAACGACGAGATTTTTAATTGACAGTGTGTATGCAAGGAAAGCTTGACAAGAATCCGTCAAGCTTTTTTTTTACGTCGGGATTCTCGGCCGTTGTACGAGGCTTTAGAGATGACGTGGGATGCTTGCAGCATTGAAGTATGTATGTATGTATTGTGAAGGGGTTAACTCGGTAGCGGGTGTGTGTGACCCCCTGGTTGGGCTCCCCACACAAAAACAGGGCCAGCAGACGGAGGTTGTGGTTTTCAAAATCAAAAGGTGCGGTTTATTTCTCTATGTACAGTGACAAAAACACAGCAAAGCCAAAAAGAAACATAAACAAAATAAATCCTGGTCAGTTTGACCTCTGACTAAACATGCAGGTTTCCTAAACTAACAACTGGGATCAGCCTGGTGCTGTCCTAGTCCCTAAGTCCCTGGTTTAGTAAAAGTCCAAACAAATAGCCACACAGGCTTTGCCTCACCGCACAGGGGTTCACTCTCCCTAGACAGTCCACACAGGTCTGGGTCCAGGCATGAGCTAACATCTAATGAAGCTGGGAGTTTTTATAGAGGCCTTAAACGAACTGACAGGCTTCAGCTGGTCTCATCAACTCCCTGCCTGCACGACGCCCAGCCCTCTCCCTAGAGGTATGAGTCATCCATGAGCCCACTAGCCTCAGCTGGGCTTCATCAACTCCCTCCCTAGTTGTATAAGTCAGCATAAAGCCTGAATCTGGGAGAAATATATCTACCCCCCTGGATGCAACCAGGTGACTTTACCTTCCTGCTGTCACATACCCCCCCCCTCTTGTTTTAACCTTGGGGTTGGAACACCAGCAATCAGGCATTCATGTACTCGAGACAAAGCATCCACATTCCCCATTTGAACGCCAGGGCGATGCTTTACTGTGAAGTTGAATTCCTGTAGGGCCAGGAACCACCTATTCACTCTTCTATTTGTCTCCTTGTTTTGAGCCATCCACTTTAACGGAGCGTGATCCGTAACCATATCAAAGTGCCTACCTAGCAGATAGTACCGAAGGAAATCTAGAGCCCACTTCACCGCTAAACACTCCTTTTCAACCGTGGCGTAATTTACCTCATGGGACTTCAACTTCCTGCTGAGGTAAATGACTGGGTGCTCTTCCCCGTTCCAGACCTGGGACAATACTGCTCCTAACCCCACATCTGACGCATCACTTTGTACGACAAAGTCTTTAGAGAAGTCGGGTGAGTACAACACTGGCTGGCTACATAAGGCTTGTTTCAAGAATTGGAATGCTGCCTCAGCCTCGGGGGTCCATTTAATCATGACCGACCCTTTCCCTTTCGTCAGGTTGGTTAGGGGCACAGCCTTAGAAGCAAAGTGGGGAATGAAGCGCCGATAATAACCCGCGATTCCCAGAAAGGCCCGTACCTGCTTCTTGCTGTTGGGACGTGGCCAACTCTGGATGGCCTCGACTTTGTTGAGTTGGGGTTTTATCACTCCCCTGCCAATGGTGTACCCAAGATATTTGGCCTCCTCCTGCCCAATGGTACACTTCTTGGGGTTAGCCGTAAACCCCGCTTCCCGGATAGAGTCTAGGACTGCTTGCACTTTTGGCAGATGTGAGGCCCAATCTGTGCTATGGACAATTACGTCATCCAGGTAAGCCGCAGCATACTTCCGATGGGGCCTCAGTATCTGGTCCATTTTCCGCTGGAATGTGGCCGGCGCATTCTGTAACCCGAACGGCATTCTCTTATATTGGAACGCCCCGTCTGGGGTTACAAATGCGGTTTTCTCTTTGGCCGACTTGGCCAGGGGAATTTGCCAATACCCTTTTGTGAGGTCAAGAGTCGTCATGTATCGGGCTGTTCCCAGCCGGTCGATCAACTCATCTATACGTGGCATGGGGTAGGTGTCAAATTTTGTAACTTTGTTCAACTGACGAAAATCGTTACAAAATCGCCAGCTCCCATCCGGTTTAGGCACCAACACAATGGGACTAGACCAATCACTTTGGGACTCCTCTATCACCCCTAAGTTCAGCATTTTCTGTACTTCCTCCCGTATTGCCTCCCGTCGGGCCTCTGGGATCCGATAGGGTTTTAACTTCACCCTTTCACCGGGCGGGGTAATAATATCATGCTCTACCCCAGATGTTTGTCCCGGCAGCTCAGAGAACACCTCCTTGTTGCGAAGCACAAACTCCTTAACCTCCTGTTGTTGGGGTTGTGACAAGGTGGCTGCTATTCCAACCTCCGGAATCACGCAACCAGTTTGAGCTGGTGACCAAGTTTCTGCGACTAGGGACTCTCTATCCCTCCAGGCTTTCAACAGATTAACGTGATATATCTGTTCGGGCTTTCGCCTTCCTGGTTGTCTGACCTTGTAATTCACTTCGCTCACTTTTTCCATTATCTCGTAGGGGCCTTGCCATTTGGCAAGGAATTTACTTTCAACCGTAGGGACAAGTACCAATATCCTATCCCCCGGGGAAAAGGTACGGGTCTTTGCTCCACGGTTGTACACTCTCTGCTGTGCCAACTGCGCTTGGGCCAAATGTTCCTTCACGATGGGCATTACCTGTGCAATTCGATCTTGCATCAGGGCGACATGCTCAATCACACTCCTGTGGGGAGAACTCTCACTTTCCCAAGTTTCCTTGGCAATATCCAACAGCCCTCTTGGGTGTCTCCCATACAGTAACTCAAAGGGGGAGAATCCCGTAGAGGATTGGGGCACCTCCCTAATAGCAAACATCAAATAAGGAAGTAGACAGTCCCAATCCTTTCCATCTCTATCCACCACTTTCTTCAACATTTGTTTTAGGGTTTTGTTGAATCTTTCAACCAGCCCATCGGTTTGGGGGTGATACACAGATGTACGCAATTGCGTCACTTTGAACAATTTACACAGCTCTTTCATAACCCGGGACATAAAGGGTGTACCTTGGTCCGTAAGCAGTTCTTTACAAATACCCACCCGGCTAAAAACAAGAGATAGCTCTTTGGCTATGGTTTTGGCAGAGGTATTTCTGAGAGGGATCGCTTCTGGATAACGGGTGGCATAGTCCATTATAACCAATATGTACTGGTGCCCCCTAGCGGACTTGATTATAGGACCTACCAAATCCATTGCGATTCTCTCAAACGGGACCTCAATGATGGGTAGAGGGACCAGCGGGCTACGGAAATGTGGCATCGGGGCCGACCTCTGACACACAGGGCAGGAGGAACAATAATTTTCTATGTCCTTCATCACCCCAGGCCAATAGAATCTCTGTAATACCCTCTCTCGGGTTTTCTCTGTCCCCAGATGACCTCCAAGAATGTGCCCATGGGCCAACTCCAACACCAACTTCCTGTAAGGTTTGGGCACCACAAGCTGCTCAACGGTTTCTTCTGCCCTTTTTGCCACCCGATACAGTAGGTCCTTCTCTACGCTGAAGTATGGGTAAGTGCAGGTATTATCTGGGTTCACTAACTCGCCATCTATTTCCACTACGTTTTCCCGTGCCTTTATTAGGGCGGGGTCTTTTAACTGTTCTGTGGCAAAATTTTCCCTGTGAACCTCCAGATCAGAAAACTCCACAGACGGTAGGTTTTCGTCTGAGGAGGTGGGCTCCTCTCCAGTTTCTTGAGTCTCCCCTGCCAATACTGACAAGGGAAATTCTGGAGAGTCCTCACCACTCTCAGAGGAGTTCTGGCTATCACATTCCTGGTACATAGGGGCACCAGTGGGGGGCTCAGGATCATCCCACAGTTCCCAGAACTTCGGAAAATCCCTTCCCACAATGGCATCATGCGGTAATTGAGATACTAACCCCACTGGATGAGAGAGGGTACCTTTGGGGGTCTCGAAACACACTGTAGTCACTGGATACTCTCGGGTGTCCCCATGCACACAAATAACAGCTACCTTGCTATTCCCAGAGACCTCTGTTTTAACTAATTCAGCCTTTATCAGGGTCACAAGGCTACCTGAATCCAGTAATACCACAACATTTCTACCATTAATACACATTTTGCATAAATGTTTCTCAGTTCCCCGAATGGCAGTGCATGCGACTGTCGCACACAGCGACTGACGTCTGTCCATCAGAAAGTCACATTGCATGGGTTCCTCCACAACCGGGCAATTTGCTGCAATATGTCCCGCTTGCCGGCAGCGGTAGCAAACAATCCATTTGGCTGCCTCTTGAGCCCCTGACTTCCCAGGCTGTTCTCGCCAAACTTTGGGTAGAGCTCCCACCCTCTCACTCTCTCCACCCTCACCCCTTGGAATCCTCTTATCAGCCCCTGGGGATGGTCTGGTCTTAGGGTGGAAAGTCCGAGAGTCTCTGGAAGAGGCCGTCAGGTTCTCTGTAGCCAAGTATTTCTCTACACGATCCACAAGACCACCGGCCGTCTCTGGGTCTCCATGGCTTACCCACTTTTGGATGGCAGTAGGAAGAGCTCTCAAAAACCGATCCATTACAACACGTTCCACAATCTCTGGTGCGGACAAAGTCTCTGGCTGTAGCCACTTCCTGCTCAGGTGAATGAGATCATACATTTGAGACCTGGGGGGTTTTCCAAGCTGGAAAGTCCAGTTATGCACACGCTGAGCCCGGACAGCCAGGGTGACACCCAGCCTTGCCAATATTTCAGCTTTTAGCATCACATAGTCTTTTGCTTGGTCAGGCTCTAGGTCATAGTAAGCCTTCTGCGATTCACCAGTTAACAGAGGAGCCACCAGTCCAGCCCACTGCTCCTCAGGCCACTTTTCTCTTTCAGCAGTCCTTTCAAATGTGGTCAAAAATACCTCTGGATCATCCTCTCCAGTCATTTTTGTCAATAAACGACTCACCCCAAAGGACGCGGTATTAGTGGGACGGCTTTCCTCACTGGTCTGCGGACGTTGCTGCATTACTGCTTCCATTTGTTGTAGTCTCTGCTCTTGCTTCTGTAACAGGTCTATGAAGCGGGCCTCAGATTGCTGCTGGGCTTGTTGATGAGCTTGCTGCTGGGCTGCAAGGCTCCTTTGCAAACCTGCATTTGTCTGCTGTTGATTGGCATTTGCTAGAGCCAGCTGTTTCAGTATCTCCTCCATGCTGGCTTAAAAACTGCCACTGGTTCTCCACCAACTGTGAAGGGGTTAACTCGGTAGCGGGTGTGTGTGACCCCCTGGTTGGGCTCCCCACACAAAAACAGGGCCAGCAGACGGAGGTTGTGGTTTTCAAAATCAAAAGGTGCGGTTTATTTCTCTATGTACAGTGACAAAAACACAGCAAAGCCAAAAAGAAACATAAACAAAATAAATCCTGGTCAGTTTGACCTCTGACTAAACATGCAGGTTTCCTAAACTAACAACTGGGATCAGCCTGGTGCTGTCCTAGTCCCTAAGTCCCTGGTTTAGTAAAAGTCCAAACAAATAGCCACACAGGCTTTGCCTCACCGCACAGGGGTTCACTCTCCCTAGACAGTCCACACAGGTCTGGGTCCAGGCATGAGCTAACATCTAATGAAGCTGGGAGTTTTTATAGAGGCCTTAAACGAACTGACAGGCTTCAGCTGGTCTCATCAACTCCCTGCCTGCACGACGCCCAGCCCTCTCCCTAGAGGTATGAGTCATCCATGAGCCCACTAGCCTCAGCTGGGCTTCATCAACTCCCTCCCTAGTTGTATAAGTCAGCATAAAGCCTGAATCTGGGAGAAATATATCTACCCCCCTGGATGCAACCAGGTGACTTTACCTTCCTGCTGTCACAGTATGTATCTTTCCCAAGGCCATACTCCTCCTTTAAAGTGGTTGTAAACCTAGTTACACCACTTGATTCTACAGGTAAGCCTATAATAAAGGCTTACCTGTAGATACTGTAAATATTTAATAAACCTGCACGGTTTAGGAGACATTTACCATATACGCTTGCGCCGACATCATTGGCACATGCGCACTGAGGAAACAGTCTGCTCGTGCCATTTCTCCAGGGCTGCTGCCGTGACCGCAACTCCTGCGCGCATGCATGGTAGTGACGTCATCACGGCTCCGGCCAATCACAGCGCCAGAGCCCTTGAACGCGAAAATAACTCAGAGAGACAGGTCACAGTGGTGTGCGGGGAAAGCTGAAACAGCTTTGATCCAAGGTAAGCATTTCATAATGAGCTAGTGTATGCAATGCATACTAGCTCATTATGCCTTTCTCTTACAAGGTTTTTTTTTTGGGGGGGGGGGGGGTCGGTTTACAACCACTTTAACCACTTCAGCTCTCACACCTGTTTAACCCCTATGGACATATTTTTACACGTCTGATATGTGTCTACTTATGAGTCTATAACTGAAATTACTTATGATGCAGAATTGATACATTTATAGTTTTTGGGGGACAAACAGGGCTTTCTTGTGATCCCAAGGTCTCCTGAGAATTGTTTACATTTATTTGCATTTTAAGGGGAAAATCAAGTAAAAAAAAAACTTGAAGAAAATTAATGTTCTCAATTTTAATCAGCAATATTTTTAACCCAAGTACCATTACTATGTGGGTAACAAATACAATTTATTCTGCTGCTTGTTCTATTTACTGAAACATTTTTTTTTTTAAACATTTTGCCTACTGTATATTTAATTTTTCTCATAATGCATCAGTAACTTAAAGTTCTTACTGATTTAAAATAAAACAGATCTAGCTTCAACCAAGGGTGCCCCAACCAGTGGCCCGCGGAGCCCTCTGATGTGGCCCGCGACCTCCTGCTTTGGGATGGTGGGTTGGCAAGCCCAGATCATGGGTTGTCGACCCACCATCCCAGAGCATCATTGTTGTGAATAAAGCTGGCGGTAGAGGAAGCAAGCAGCTGCGGAGCAGAGCCCAGGGTTCATACACATTTTTACCAATAAAATTCCATGAGTTCACGTAAATATTCATGACCTAAATGTTTCATGAAATGTCTATGTATACATGATAAATATGAAGAAATCCCCATCAGAGACCCCCACACACATTAATGTCCCCATCAGAGACCCCTGCACAATAATGTCCCCATCAGAGACCCCCACACGCATTGCTACACTGTGAACACACTAACTTTAGCTGAAACTGTGTTACCCCCACGCTGCAATTTAAAGTCCAATTCAAATGAGCGGATGAGCGAGTATATAAATAGGCACTGGTGGCTGTGAAAAAAAAGGGGGGAGATGATAGTAACACCAATGATGCCTGGAATGCTTTCACCTGCTTTTTTTTTTTCCCCCTCAGTCTTTTCACTCTCCTCTGTCTCAGTCACCTCCTTTTATAACAGTTCATACAGTCCGACACTTCCCTGCTTCCAGTGCTGCTACTTGGCACCATGATGTTACTCTGCCCCCTCTCTGCGGTCTTATTTTAATGAGTGGGTGATGACGTCAGCACGCAGCTCACCAGGGCCGCCGCTGTCGGGTGTTCCAAGATGGCCGCTGCTCCGGAGCTAGGTCGAAGCCGCGGCCTTTCCTAATGGCAGAGGCTCCGGAGCGCTCCGCGGATCGCGCCGCATGCTGATCCGAACAGAATGCACCTTTCGGATCACGGATCGCTTACTCAATATTCCATGACTTTTCCAAAACTTAGTGGGGTTCAGTCATTTTCCAAAACTTTCCCAGGCCTGAAAAGTGCCATGTCAAAATCCCATGACTTTTCCAGGAATTTAATGACCGTGCGAACCCTGAGAGCCACATCAGCCGATGGTTCCTGTATAGCACCGGCTCCTGTCATAGTGTTACCAAATGCACCCCTCCTGGGACAGCAACAGCCGGCGATACCTGAATGGAAGACTGTTGTTAAAGGTAAAGTTTATTACTAAAATCAAAATGTATATATGGGCCTATCTTTTCTTCAGTGGTTACTGGGCTGCTTTCAAACAGATCCGCAGGTGCACCTGCAAATTACCTGCACGGAGTCATAGATATCTGTTTTTACCTGCGGGTTTGGTGTCTTTCAGAAAGTGTACCACACCTGCAGGATATAATAGAATTCTATGGAAAACTGCAGCTAACCCGCAATAAAGCCACAGGTGCACTGTGCTGCACTGGCTGTGTGGGTAATCCGCAGTGCATCAGTGTGAAAGCAGCTCTAGGCCCCTTTCACACGATCGGTCTGATCCAATTGGACCCTCCATTCACCTCTATGGAGCGGCAGAAGTAAACAGACTTGTATCTTGTGTACCTGCAATCTAATCCACTAACAAAATCCATCCCCTTCCATCTGGGCTGATCGGATCAGAGGGCCCATAGAGTAGAGTGGGCTGTGTCTGCTTTGCATACGTCATCCGCCCGCTCAGCTCATTGTGGTCCGCGACCGGTTATGGTTACTGAAGTGGCCCTCGCTCTTCAAGAGGTTGAGCACCCCCCAACAAATTTAAAATGGGAACAGGGGAAACTGTTAAATAGTGCTTATACAGAGTGATCTACTGAAATTAATAGGTTAAATAGTAAAAAAAAAAAAAAAAAAAAAAAAAGTTAAATAAAAGGATTAACCAATTCCCCAGTGCACACAAAAAACATTCTTATGTGAGAAGACAGTTATTATCACAAGCGGCTATAGTAGTGATAGTCGCAAGCGAATCCGGAAGGCTGGTTGTACCTAAGTTGATTGATCAATCAAATTGGTACATTCAACTTGCCCATTAACAGTTTGAATTTGAACCGTGCATGGCTGGCCTTTGCTGCAGCTCTCTCTCACGCACCAGACTGCGGTCTGTCAGGGAACTGAAGCGATAAGACCTATTGTGTTATTTTTGTTATGGTTTACATTGAATGATCACTGATTGGCTGTCACAGTGATCATTCAATGAGGAGGGCTTCTGATTGACTCCCAATTGTAGAATTGGGAGCTGATTTTTCTACAGAAACCAGGGCTGTGCACAGGAGAAAGCAGGGGAGAGGAGAAACTGAAGGAAGTCTCCTGGATGTACAGGAGACGCCTTGTGTACAGAGGAGGAGGTCTTATGGACATGTGCAACTGGCAACTGGTTAATGCAAGCATGCCCAAATAGCAGTTGTGCATGTACAGTAACTTTTACACAAAGAAAACTAACATTTCGACCAATCTTGTTTTAATAAACATATAATACAAAACAGAGGATTCCCAGAGGACTATGGGTTAGCAAAATATTACAAAAGGCTCTTTTTTAGAGGCTTGTTTATTTTCAACAAAACTTAGACAGAATATATTTTTTTTATATTTATACAGCTGTGCTTATACCATGTGTATGGTACTACTGTGCATGTTTTAGTAACATGTAGATGCCTCTAGTACTGCTCTTAGCTTGTAAACAAACTTTCTTTACTCAACAGAGGTATCTGATGGTAACTACTGCTCATGGTGGTACCTCACATATCTTCCAGTCCTTGAAGAGCACTGCACTGTATACATTATTTGAAAACACAGGTACCTTAGGGCCAATTTCTTTCAGATCTTGAAATAAAAAAACTGTTAGGGCAAGTTCTGACAGGTAAGTCTGAAAACAATTTGTGACACAGACAATGCAAAAATAAAAAGTTCACAGGACCACTCCTAGGAAGCATCACAGGCTATGAGCACAAGTTCAGACACACCTATAACCCATGCCAAATTATATATCTTTACTCCTCATTGTGCTTGAAACATGACACTGTCACTTCATTCATCGACATTTTGCGATACACAAGAACAGCTGCAAATTGAATCAAAACTTATTTTAGGGGAGGGTGTAAGAACAGGTTTCTGCAATAAATGAGTCAGGCAGACTCCTGCTTGTAATTTTGACAGAATGCGGCTACCAGGTAGTAATTTCGAGTCAAAAAAAAAAAAAAGAAGAAGAAGAGGTTGCATTTAGGTTGAAATTTCAACACTGCAGTTACCATAAAGATCAAATGTTAATCGCTTCAGGAAATTATTCTTTTGAAAGCAGTCACATTTTATTTCTATTCTGTTCTACAAAAAATTGCTTGGTCCCGTCCCTAGTAAACAGTTAAAGGAGCACTAAACCTTTTTTTTTTTTTGCTTAAAAATAACAAACATGTTATACTTACACTGTGCAGCTCGTTTTGCACACAGTGGCCCCGATCCTGGTCTTCTGGGGTCCCTCGGCGGCTGTCTTGGTTCCTCCCCGCAAGGACTCCACACCTTAATGCGAGTGAGCTCGCATGGTGTGGAGTGATTGCGGGCGCGCTCCCGTGATACAGCGGCGGCCATAGCCGCCGACTGTATCACTCGGCCCCGCCCCCCAGCGTGCCGCGTCATTGGATGTGATTGACAGCAGCGCCAGCCAATGGCTGCGCTGCTTTCAATCTATCCAGTGTAGCCAATCGGCGGCCAGGCAGAAAAACGAAGAGGATGACGGGGACGAGCATGGGACTTTCGAGGGGCCAGGTAAGAAAAACGGGGGCTCGGGGGGGGGGGGGCGGTATTGTCGAATGTTTTTTCACCTTAATGCATAGGATGCATTAAGGTGAAAAAACATGTAACTTTACTACTCCTTTAAAGTGTTACTAAACCCAGGACCCTGCATTCACTATATCTGGTCTCCCACAGTACATAGACTATGGAAGTGCAATATTTTTAGTAAATCTAAAACTGCTAAATACCTTTTTCCATTAGCAGTATATAGCAGTCTTGTGACTTCTTTCTATCAGTGCGATTAAAACTTTTTAGGGGGAGTTTATTCTCCTCTGACTGTCCTGTGAGGCTGCAGAACCCCCGACTATCTGGACAGTGCTGATCACATGGCACCCTCCCAAGAGAAAAAAAAATCTCTAGCAATACACACCAAACTGAGCATGTGAAGCTTATACCCATGGCTCTGTTCTATCAGCAGATGAATTGGGGACAATGGAAGAAGGGGTGGATCAGAGAAGACAGGATCAAACAGCCTTTTTACACAATGGAGAGGATTAACCCCTTAGGTTCCACATTGAGCATAACAAACATGCTTAAAACCCCTTTCACACTGGGGCCGCAGACGAGTCAGCGCTAAAGCTTGTTTTAGCGGTGCTTTACCGCTGTTTAAGAGGTGCTTTTCCTCTGCTAGCAGGGCGCTTTTAACCCCAAAGAAGGGGTTAAAAGCACCCGTGTTGCAGCGCTTCCGAAACGTTTTTCAGGCGCTTTGGAAGCGCTGCCCATTCATTTCAATGGGCAGGGCGTTTTAGGAGCGCTAAATTCAGTGCTCCCAAACAGCCCCAAAGATGCTGCTTGCAGGACTTTTCCTAATGTCCCGCAAGCGCACCGCCCCAGTGTAAAAAGACACTGAAATGAATGGGAAACAATTTTCAGGCGCTATTTTGAGGCTATTTCTAGCGCTAAAATGCCTGAAAACCACCTCAGTGTGAAAGGAGTCTTACTGCATATTCAGACTGATTTTACTGTTGTGGATTTAGTAACACTTTAAAGAACATGGCATAATACTCCACATGATTTTGGGATGAAGTGGTCCAAAAAAAAAAAAAAAAGATGTGGCCTGCAGTACAGTCACAATCGAGTCCCTAAACGATCATTCTATAATGATGTTGGAAAAATCTGTATGTTTGTGCCTGTGGACAAGGGAAGGGAAGCTCTATGGACAGCAGAAGGCTGTGTGGGATGATATGAGGGAGAAAGAAAACATAAGACAGAAGGCATGTGGGAGATGGAACAAACATGTGGGGCTTGTTCGATGAAACCAAAAATGAAGTGACAGAAAGCCAACACCTTTGTCACCCTAAGAACATCATCAACCCCATGGTGAAGCATGATGGCAAGTTTTCAAAATGCCATCAGTGCACCATCTAAGCGGACAGAATTAAAGTGAAGCTCCACCCAAACTGGGAAGCTCAACTTGTCGTCGTCCTCCCCCCTCCGCTACTACATTTGGCACCTTTTAGGGGGGGGGGGTGCAGTGGGTGAATGTTTTTTACAGGTACCCTCTCCTACTTCGGTTTCAGTTCGCCGTGATGAACTGGGCTGGATTTTCAGGTCCCAGAAGACTGCAGCCCATTCACAAAGTGTAGAGTTAACCGGTAGAATAGCCAATTGAAGAATTGGCTCTGGTGAGGACACCACTGGACACAGGTAAGTCCCCCAATATTATTATTTTTTTTTTTTTGGGGGGGGGGGGGGAGCCTGGAGCTCCTAAAGGCAATTTTGACAAGAATCTGAAAAAGTAAAAACACACAAAATAGATATAAAGACCTAAGGAAGAATGTATATGAAATTAATCCTTGCAGAAGGGAATAGAGTGATGCAAAAAAATAAAATAAAATCGTATGCTCTTCTGTTTAAAACGTTTGGTGTCAAAATAATATTTTTGCATGCTATCAACAAAACTATTTTTCTTTTCTTTTTTCAGGATCACGTAGGGTACAGAGTATACCCTACATAATATCTACATATCAGTCTTCCAGTAAAATCCTTCCTTGTATCACATGAGGAATGGGGAACAAGGAAAAGATCTCTCGGGTGCTGGCTTACCATTGGGGAAACAATAGTAATGGGAAAGGTGAGTCATATCATTCCCAATTGATCATCCCCACTCTCAAGCTCAGAAGTCAAAACACAAGACATATCACCAAATCCAACAACGCCCATCTAAAAACTAGCAAAATACATCAAGTATCGATATACACGGTTACATTTTAAAACAATCTTTCTCAACCTTTTCAACACAAGGGAACCTATGGAAAAAAATTGACTAGATCTACAACTCATGATACAAGATAGCTAGAAAAATCAATGGTGTCAGGGGGAACTTATCTGAGAGGTAGAAATTGCTCAAGGAACCCCTAGAGCACAGGTGTCAAGCACAAGGCCCGCGGGCCGAATCCGGCCCTCCAGGCCATTTCATGTGGCCCTCGCACCTCTCCTGCAACTCCTTCAGACCCTCACTTTCTGCTTTCAAGCAATGCATCCAGCTTCTTCCCAGCAGCAGCACAAGGAAAGGGGAATGCACTGTGATGTAAAGGAGAGTGGGAAACTCAACTTCTGATTGTGGGGTGGCTCTTGACATCTAATGTAAGGGGAGGGGGGATGCGCTGGACATCTAATCTTAGATACAATCGGCCCTTTTGAGGGCAATTATAATGCTGATGCGACCCACGATGAAATTGAGTTAGACACCCCTGCTCTAGAGGAACCCGAGTTGAGAACCCTTGCTTTAGAAGTTTAAATTGTTCTTAAAGTTAATTTAAACCCCCAGAAGTCTTATATGCCAGAATATTAGTCCTGAGATGGTGGCTGCAGTGCCAACAACACACTTCTGTCATAAGGGGCAACGCTTAATCGCTGTACTGTATCTAGGCAGGAGCAGGATCTCCATAACATAAGAACGGGGTGTTCTGTAGCTCACAAAAGGTAATGTGCTGGACTTGGAAGACTTTTTCATCTTAAGCCCCGTACACACGGTCAGACTTTTGGCCAACAAACTTCATTTTGAGCAAGTTGGACCAACAATCCGACCGTGTGTACGCTCCATCGGACAAACTTTTTTTGCTTTATTCTTGTTTTCATCGGACAAAAGTTGGGTCTGCAAACGGACAAACTTTTGCCCAACAAAAGTCCAATGGAGCAAAGTCCGATCGTGTGTACAGGAAACCATCGGACTTTTGTCCGATGGACAAAACAACTAATGTTAAAATCAACCAACAATAGCAGAAGTTGACCAAAAGGTGGCGGTAAAGAGCAGAAAAACCACGTGATATTGTTTTGGGAAAGCTTGCAGAAAAGTCTGAGCGTTTCCCCCCCCCCCCCCCAAAAAAAAAAATCTGCGATTTTTTTATAAAAAACTCGATATTCGATTAGATTTTTTTTTATTATATTAAAGTGCATCAACAAACAAAATTGCAAAGGCAAACCCTTTCTCTAACTGCAAAGTCAGTGTGCAACAAAGATTGTTAAACATCCAAATTATTAATACTGTATTTGGATTTAGCTAATAAAACAACAAAAAATCCTGAGGTTACTCTTAGTTGAATTGAACTGTGTCCATGCCTCACTGTGCCCAATGCCTCACTGTGCCCATGCTTCAATCACTGTGCCCGTACCTGATGCAGATTTTCGTGGGTTACGGATTTTACTGCTACACCGGCGGCCATTCCAGTATTCAAAAGCCGCACCTCCTCCTCGTCTGTGCAGGGGCGGATCCAGAGTCTTTTCTCGGGAGGAGCACTGCCAAAAAATATGTTTTTTTTGTGGGAAATTTATCGGGGAAATGGCTGGTGTCGGCGCTTCAATCATCCCGGCACCATGGTTGCTATGGTGTCAGGATGAGTGAAGCGCATTATTTCTATTATTACATTGTAATATAGAATTAAATAGTTCAATGCAGAATCAGTGGGAGCCCCGAGTGTGTCACTTGCCACCGTCGCCTGCAATTAGTGGGAGCCCTGAAAGTGTCACTTGCCACACGTTGCGGATTGTCACTTGCCACGTCACCTGCCACATCTTGCTGATTGTCACTTGCCTGCCACCAGATGCAGATTGTCATTTGCCACGTCACCTGACACAATTTGCGGATTGTCATTTGCCACGTCGTCTGCCACACCTTGCGGATTGTCACTAACTTGCCTGCTAAGGTGTCGTTTTGGTTGCCTCTTGCTGTGTCCCAGACTCCCAGAGTCAGGCAGCAGAGAGATAATGTAATCTCTCTGCTGCCTGCACAGTGAGGGCGGAAGTCACTGCAGGAATGCAGGGCAGGCACGGGCGGTGAGAGATGATCTCATCTCTCTGCTCCCCCACTCCCGGCTAGCTGATTGGCCAGCTGCCACACTGAGCCTGCTCTCTCACTCTCACCTGCGCTGCCAACACACTGAGCAGCACGGTCTGCCCACGAACCGCGCCGCCCGCCCACAAACCGCGCCGCAAGCGTAGCCGCCCGCAGAGCGGCCCGACGTGGCTCACTGACGTCACTTGTTGTTAGACACCAAGCGGCACAGGCGTTAGCAACGAGTGCAGGGAAGAGGCTCCACCCACCTCCTCCTCCGCTCCTGGTATCGCGTCAGTGCGCCGCGTAACTACATTAGACGAGTCTCTCTCTCGGCGCCGCTGATCGGCTGATGTGAGAGAGAGAGAGAGAGACACTCAGAGAGGCAGCCGCAGAACAAGTACTGTATATACTCGAGTATAAGCTGACCCGAATATAAGCCGAGGCACCTAATTTTACCCCAAAAAACTGGGAAAACGTATTGACTCAAGTATAAGCCTAGGGTGTCCATCTGCATGCCTCACTGTGCCTCACTTTGCCTCACTGTGCCCATGACTAGACTGATGTTTAACATGGGAGTCTATGGCAGGGATGCCCGGCTTTGAAAAATCGGTTCTCCCCGGCCGTAGGTCTCCCAGACACCAAACTTTGCACACCTGTAGGAGGATACATGTGGCTACTTGTGTGCCAAGTTTGGGGTTCAGGGGACCTACGACCGGCCGGTACCGGGTCCGCAAAATCACCAGAGAAATTACCGTTTAACATTGGAGTCTATGGAAGGGGTGCCCGGTTTTAAAAAATCAGTACTCCCCGGCCGTAGGTCCCCAAGACACCAAACTTTGCACACTTGCAGAGGAGACATGGGGCTACATGTGTGCCACGTTTGGGGTCCAGGGGACTTATGGCCAGCCGGGAACCTGGTCCCCAAAGTTCGGGAGATCAGGCACAAAAATAAAAAAAACAGAGCAAGCAAGTGAGTGTGACAGATGGGGGGGGGGAATTGCCCCGTTGCCCCCCCGGATCCGCCCCTGCGTCTGTGATAGGCGGAACACTCAATTTCCCAGCATTCAGTGTTCCACCTATCACGGACACCCGCTCATCCTTATCCTCGTCTGTGTTGTAAGGATGAGAGGATGTCCGTGATAGGCTGAACACTGCCTGCTGTGAAATTGAGTGTTACGCCTATCACAGACGAGGACTCGGGAGGCGCGGCTTTTGAACACTGCAATGGCCACCGTCTGTCTGCATGACACGCTGATCAGGTAGGCAGACGGCGGCTTGCGGTTAGTTAGTGTTACATTACATCTACTTGCGGCGGCTGCGGCGAGTAGATGTAGTTACGGTAACGCCGCCCAGTGCCATTCCGGATACGCCCCTTGCAGCCCTGTTACGGAAACTCTGAAGGAAAAATAAATAAATAATAAAAAAATAAATCGATTTTCTTCAAATCTGAATCGATTTGAACTCAAAACTCGATTCAAGCCCTAGCGTATGCTATGGGTGTTCCCGACCAACTCCGTTCAGACAAAAAAACACGGAAAAGTCCAATGGAAGTCCGACCGTGTGTATGGGGCTTAACGCTGCCGAATCAATAGGAAGTGGATTTTAGGTCAGGGTTGAATAACTCCCAACTGCCAGGATGCACTTTGGCATCCACAGATCGGGTGCAATTTTTTGGCACTGCTAATGATAGCCCAGTAATTTCAGCACCTCCTCACCAGCAATATCTATATCTGAGTTTTGAAGGCTGGCAGCTAGTTCTGGGTGAGATATGTCTAAGCTTACTTTAGGCAACCCATAGACATATTACAGTCATTAGTCATCTAGATTTAGTAATCTTGCTTCCTTCACTTATAAGCTGAGTCAGTCCCTACTCTACTGCCCTTTAATCTTTTACAACACACGCCTTACATACATTTTCAGTATATTTTGCACATGGTGTGGTATATTGTTGATGTATTTTACATGCGCTGTATCCGGGTTAAAGCAAACAGATTTTTTTGGGTTTTGTTTACAAGAAATATGTAAAATATGCAATAAATGTTTATTTATTTTTTTACGCATTACCATTCATCGCTATGCAACTTGTACTTTCAAGAACACAATTAGAATGCTTCTGGCGACAGTTTGACAAGGGGAAACATACTAAAACATGAAAATGAGAAAACCCAGAGATGTTATTGTACCCCTTACCAGTTTGTGCCCTGCTCTGCCAGTCTATCAGCCCAAGGGTGCTCGAACTGCACCTGGGTGTCGGACCGCCCTCTCAAGTCTATGGGAGGCATTACTTGCAAAATATTCGGAGATTGTTTGGTTCAAGGTGAAAGGAATTTTACTGTGTAAATGTTTAAGCAGTTATCTTATCTCACCGAAGAAAAAAAAAAAAGTCTTCTGTACCAATGACCTGTGTAGTTATTTAGATAAAAGGAAACCAGCTTATTCAATCATCACTGTCTGCCACAGAATGCAAATAGCATAAGACAAACAGGTGGAGACATGAGAATAAACAGCAGCCGATGACTATTTTTAGAGGTTAGCATCCGTGAAACTAGATTTTGTAGAAGGGCCTGCAAATCTTGAAATATCCGTCTACCTGGAGAGCTGATATGATCTACAGTGAAAGTCACAAGTGTAACAGATAAAGTGTACTTGTAACACCTATATAACCAAACAGGAAACCTAACACTGCTCAGATCCTGCTGGTTAAATAAAAAATGATTTATTACAGTATCCCAACTATGGTGTACCATGAACAGGTGCACAATGGATAAGTTATGTGACCAAATGCAAGCTTACAGTCAAACCATGTGAGCACACATATCTGACAGCTATTTGTTCAGAGGACACTGCTCCTGTTTTTGTGCAACAGGTAAAACAGGAATGCATAAATCGCTTTCAACTCCACTTTGATCCACATAGAAATGCACGAAAAAAAAAAAAAATCATCTTTGACAAGAAAATATAATCAAATACTACTCGAGAAACAGTCAACTTGGGAAAATAAACGAAATTCAGTTGACATATGGAATCTAAAAACGGAGAGGTCCCACATTTAGCATAATGCAAAAATCAAGAAGCAGATGGACCTCAATTTGCACATTGCTGCTTAATGTGATAAAAAATAAAAAAAAGAAGATTTTTCCATAAAGAAATAAAGAAATGTCAAGGTAGAATCAACATTAATAACTGTACATTATACAGAACAGTGCATTCAACTGGACAAAAACATCCGATATGCTGATGATGGTATCCTTTTCATGTAATGCCAGTGCAGGATGTCATTATTTTAATTACACATACACAAAGTATTAGCATGTCATTATGATCAACATCCACCAAACTTTTTTCATCCACAGCAGTCATACATGTAATGATTTGTGATCAATCTAAATACTGGAAATTGCAGACAAGTGATTCATTATCAAATAAAGCCTAAGTTTACTTACAAAAACATTTAAAATCAGTACAAGGGACATGACTTATCTTCAATGTGATGTGGCCATTGTGTTGCTGTGCCCTAGTTTACCAGAAATGTTCCTCCTCCAATGACCACCGCAATTTACCAGTGAGGCAGGGGTTAATAGAGCTAAATAAATAAAAAAACAATAATAATAAACTTGTGGCAGGCACTCCTCAAGAAAGCCCGACTATGCCTGCCCTTTCCGTTCAGCTCCTCCATTCATAGAAGTCGATACTACAGTTTCTTTAAATGAAAGGGGATCTATAGAATCCAAAGCGCTCTGTGATTAGAAGAGGCAACTCCTGTCATTCGTTCACCCGTCCTCCATTCATACAGCAGGACATATTTTTATTATAAGGTTCATTAACATGGGCATTCAAAATGCCATATTTAAATGTGTACAGCATATACTTTTGTATGCATCTAAACACAGCACTATAAATCAATGGGGCCTTACACACAGCTGTGTCTACAAACAAAAAGGAGCGCCACATTTAACAGTGTATATAAAAAATAGAACACATCTGTGTCTGGGGCCATACATAAATGCATATTTTATACATGTAGGTCTGTAAGTGTGTGTAAGTGCATGCACACAGTCATTAGAAGAAATGTGCATGTCTAAAAGCTTTATGTGTCTAAACGCATTTGTGCAGAAAACACACATATGCCTGAGTGAATGAAGCCTTAAAGTGGTTGTATAGTCTTTTTTTTACTTTTACCTACAGGTAAGCCTATACTAAGGCTTACCTGTAGGTAAAAGAAAGATCTCCTAAACCTACACGGTTTAGGAGATATTCCCCTTGCCCTGCGCCACTGACTGCAGCGGCGCATGGGCACAGGGGATTCTCGGCTGAAGGCCCGGCGGACGCCGGACCTTGCCGGAAAGAAGTCTCCCGCGCGCATGCGCGGGAGTGACGAATCGCGGCTCCGGCCACTCACAGCGCTGGAGCCGCGATACCCGGAAGACACGCCGAGGCATAACGTCAGCTGCCTCGGCGTGGAGCTTGTATGCTGTGCATACAAGCTCATTATGCCTTTTCCTTTACAGGTGTAAAAAAATATAAAAAAGTCAGCGGGTATACAACCGCTTTAAAAAGGGGTTGTAAACCCTCAAGGTTTATCACCTTAATGCATTAAGGTAAAAAACCTTCTGTGATGCAGCAGCCCTCCAGAGGCCCCCCTTTTACTTACCTGAACCCGGTCTTTTAAGCGATGGGGACGAGCACACCAGCACCAGTCAGTGTCTCGGGTCATGATTGGATAGATTGATAGCAGCACAGCCATTGGCTCCCGCTGGTGTCAATCAAACCCAATGACACAGGAGCCAGGGGGCAGGGCCGAGTCCTGCTGTCGGTGTCAATGAACGCAGCAGCAGGACACAGGAGCACGCACACGCACGCGCAAACACACACACACACGAGTGCCCCCAGGAAGAACCACTCTCCAACTGAGAACTTGAGAAGAGAAGGAGTCAGGTGCCGCTAAGGGACCCGAGAAGAAGAGGAGGATCAGGGCCACTCTGTGCAAAATCAACTGCACAGAGGAGGTAAGTATGACATGTTTGTTTTTTAAACAAACCTTTACATATGCTTTAAGTTAAAAAAATAAAAAATAAAATACGTAACTAAACTTCAGCTTTACCCACCTCCTCTTTGGCCTGTTGTATTAATATGGCGAGGCGGGAGCACTGCTATCCTGGGTGTTCACAGACTGTTGTACCTGGACGCTGTGTGCGGCCCTGGTACCCTATGATCGCTGTGACCAATCATATCAATTATGTAAGTTGTAAACAATGGCTTTCATTCATAGCCATTGTGATGATCTCTGATCACATGGTACTGGACCAATCACATTGAACCTGTACCATGTAATAGCTGTGGCCAATCACAGCTATCACAATTATACACAATGATGGATGCCATTCACAGCTTTACAGTGTAAAAATTATACCTTACAGTGATCATCACTGTAATAAGCAATCATAGTGAAAAAAAACTAAATCTGATCATCTCCCCAGAGCAGTACAGCGTCACTATGGTGACACTGTGCTGCTCTGGTGGCAGTGTGCGAAAAAAAAAAAAAAGTGTAAACGAAAGAAAGAAAAAAGTAAAAAAATAAATAAAAGTTTAAAAATAAATTCATAAAATAAAAATTTATCAGTGACCCCCGATCATCTTCATATCCGTCATATGACGACACTGTGCTGCTTTAATGATAGGAAAAAAATAATAATTTTTGCCTTCTTAAATTTTTAAAAAATTCTGCCAAATATTATAACTTAAAAAAAAAAAAAGAAAAACCTCACCATGCCTGTTACTAAATACCATGGGGTGTCTACTTTCCAAAAATTGGTAATTTGGGGGGTTATTGTACTGTCATGGTATTTAAAGTCCTCAAAAAAAAATAAAAAAAAAATAAATGAGATAGGCTGTCAGTACCTTAAGAATGATAGATAGGAGAGTATGTATGTATGTATGTATGTATGTATGTATGTACACACACACTAGAGTTTGTAGACTATAAAACTTTCACAAGGAGTAAATAATATACACAGGTTTAGGTTATTTTTTTAGCAAAGAAACGTATCAGAATACAATTTGGCCTAAATTTATGATTATTTATTTGCATATTTTATAACAAACTACATGTTTTCTTTTCAAACTTTAATATATATATATATATATATATATATATATATATATATATATATATATATATATATATACATACACACACACACACACACACACACACACACACACATACATACATATATATATATATAGCAAAAAACAAACAAACCCCAGTGGTGATTAAATACCACCAATAGACAGTTCTATCCGATTAAAAAAAAGGATACATTTATTTTGGGTACAGTCTTGCCTGACTGAGTAATTGTCATTTAAAGTATGAAAGCTCTGATATCTGAAAATTGGCCCGGTACTGAAGTGGTTAAAATATGGAGCGATGCAACACATCAGAAATGATCTGATAAAAATGATCATTTATTCTGTGTTGGTTGTGTAACACGCACACAGATATTCATTTTATCATTAAAATTCAGCTACGGTTGACCAACTTGCTAGCGTTGAAATTGATCGAATGGAGAGCCTGTTTCACGATTCCTATTAAACTTGATCATTTTAGTCGCATCAATAGATTCGTTTTCAACGTGTGTGACCATCTTTAGTTTCTTGTTGCTCTGTAACTCAGTAGCACATTCCTATGCACGTATTACATCAGAAAATATTGATTATATACTACAGGACCTGCTGTATACTGCTTTCGCACAGGAGATGACAAACCTTATGCCTGGTACACAGGATGAGATTATTGGACGAATGATCGTGTTTTTTTTTTGTTTTTTTTATGCCTTGTTTTTTGCATGCTAGTCTCATATTGAAAATAAAGGACTACTAAAGTTGCGAAAATTCTCTAACAACAGAATAAAAATTCAGATGGTTGTAAAGTCTCGCCCCGCCCCCTCTCTCCCCTGATTGGCTTACTGACAGCCATGGGAGCCAATGGCGCTGCTACTGTGTGGATATCGCTGGAGAGAGATGGGGCTCAGGTAAGTAATTAGGGGGTGCTGGGGAGGCTTCTACACAGATGTTTTTTTTTATCCAAGGCTGCTTTCACACAGCAGCTGCCCGAGCGTTAGCCAAAGCGCCGCTATTTGGGTGGTACCGGGGCACTTTTAACCCCCAAGAAGGGGTTAAAAAAAAAAAAAAAAAAAAAAAAAAAAAAAAAAAAATCGCCCGTGTTGCTCCACTTTAGAAGCACTGCCCATTCATTGCAATGGGAAGGGCTGGTCTGTAAGCAGTATATAGAGCGCTCCTAAACTGCCCCAAAGATGCTGCTTACAGGACTTCTTCTAAAGTCCTGCAAGCGCACCGCCCCAGTATGAAAGCACTCTGGCTTTTACACTGGGGTGGCAGAGGAGTCAGTTTTCAGGCGCTATTTCCAGGGCTAAAAAGCATGCAACTGCCTAGTGTGAAAAGGGGTCTTTTAATGCATAGAATGCATCAAGATTAAAAAAATGTCTGCCTTTACATGTGTTGTAGTGTATTTGTATTGTAGTTTCAAATGACAACTGTACTGATTAACCACTTGCTTACTGGGCACTTAAACCCCCTTCCTGCCCAGGCCAATTCCAATTTTCAGCCTTCAGCACTGTCATGCTTTGAATGACAATTACGCGGTCGTGCGATGTAGCTCCCAAACAAAATTTACGTCTTTTTTCCCCCCACAAATAGAGCGACAATTTTGAAAAAAAATAAAAATAAAAAAAAATAAAACACAATATTTTTTACTTTTTTGCCATTTGAAATATCCCCATTTTTTTTTTTAAAATAAATAAAAAATTTCCTCTGTTTAGGTCGATACGTATTTTTCTACATATTTTTGGTAAAAAAATCTCTGTAAATGCCGATCGCGGGTACCTGGCGGACATCGCGGTCGCCAGGCAGGCGCATCGGCACCCGCGTGACGCAGACACGGAAGTTCCCCGATGTGCGCCGGGGACAAGGAAAGGGGCGGACGTCAATTGACGTCCTCCGGGCATTCTAGGTCCGCGCTGTAGCCGTCATTCGGCTATAGCGCAGACCCCTAGTGGTTAAATGAAAATCGTACTATCTGGTATCGTATGAAAAAAGAAAAAAAAAATTGTGCTTGTCCGATCGGATAAACTGCCATGATCGGCTCTCCAAAGCTGTGTGCCAACGATCAGATTATCGTACAATTGCTTTGAAAGCGGTATTTTACGTACCATTTTCTGATCGTGTGAACGGGCCATAAGACACAGATTAAGTAAATGCTATCTGCACAATGAATTTTGAAAACCTAAAAGCATAATATTGCAGTCTTGGAAGACATCCTGATGAAAAGACATGGTGCTCAGTGCTGCCATATGACACGATCAGCAATCCAGCTCCTGAGAAATTGCAAACAGGAACATTCACATACAGCAAGCTCTCCCCAAATCCCTTCGCATTCGTTCCCATTTTTATTATCACAAACGGACAACGCCTTGTGAATGTAAATACTCTAGGTAAACAATAAGGTATACAAAGCTGACGGTTTACATGATCAAATAGAAGGGAAACAGGCGGGCCTAGTATAAAACAAGGATCATTTGTAGTTCTGTAGATCAGGACTAGAAGTATTAATGTATAAATGATGATCGATGTGGGGCTGAGTTACTGCAGTCCCCTTTTCCCGAATGTGTGTATACATATGTGTGACACAATGCTGGCCTGTGCTGCCACAAGCAGGTATTAGAAGAAGGGGGGTCTTCCATCTTCCGTCGGCATCCCTAAACACAATCCTGTGGAATCCACTAACAATGCACAAGGAGACAGGATACCAGTGAGAGCCACCCCTCCTCTTCCAGGAAGAATGGGCAGGTGGGGGTTGGTGAGAGAACCAGGGATCGGATTGCTTTAATCAGATACCAGTGCAAGTCTATGACACAGCGATATTTATATTCCGGGCACACACCTTGCCTGTGCGCACACACACAAAACGCCACTTTGGGCTTACTGTAC
Organism: Rana muscosa; assembly: GCA_029206835.1. NCBI lineage: Eukaryota > Metazoa > Chordata > Amphibia > Anura > Ranidae > Rana > Rana muscosa. The sequence goes on from CM055121.1 coordinate 781,565,906, forward strand.
ATTTTACAGCTGCTACATATGTACACGGCGGGGGGAGGCGTATTGCTAGAAAATGAACACAATTCTCCCAGCTCAGGACAGCGCTGATATTTGATTTCTGCGTTTTCCGAGACTATACTGTCATGATTGTCACATAGCAGAAATGACAATCATGAACAAGTCTAATTGGGAAATGAGTGACACCGATCTTTGTAGAATATATAGACACAGGGGTTGATTTACTAAAACTAGAGAGAGTGAAAAATCCAGAGCAGCACCAATTAGCTTTCAGGCCTGGTTCACACCTATGCATTTATTTATTTTTAACAATCAGGAGTGCTTTATTGAAGGAGTAAGAACAATACAAAGAAATATGCAACCCATGCATTTTTTTAGCGCCTTTTATGGAAAGGGCCAGGGACTTTCTGGTTTTATGTTCCATACACTTCAATGGATCAAAAGCATGTATTGAAAAACGCAAAATGCACCTGGAATATGCAAACTGCAACCACACCTTAATGTCAAAGTTTAAAGGGGTAGTAAACCCTCATGTTTTTTCACCCCAATGCGTTCTATGCATTAAGGTGAAAAACCTTCTGTGGTGCTGCAGCCCCCCCTAGCCCCAGTTTTACTTACCTGTTCCTCGATATTTCTCCGTCCGGGAACGAGTACATCATCTCTAGCTGGTGTCCCGTGTTCTGATTGGATAGATTGATAGCAGCGCAGCCATTGGTTCCTGCTGCTGTCAATCAAATCCAATGACGCGGATGCCGGGGGGTGGGGCCGAGTCCTGCATTCTGTGTGAATGGACACAGAAGCAGGACTCGGGAGCGCGCCCGCATGAGTGTCCACCTTAAAGCGGAGCTCCACCGAAAAAAATAAATATTAAAAGCCAGCAGCTACAAATACTGCAGCTGCTGACTTTTAATATTAGGACGCTTACCTGTCCTGGAGTCCAGCGATGTCCGCAGCAGAGGACGAGCAATCGCTCGTCACTCAGCTGCCCCCACCACCATCCTCGGTGAGGGAACCAGGAAGTAAAGCCTTGCGGCTTCACTGCCTGGTTCCCTACGGCGCATGCGCAAATCGCGCTGCGCCATTCTGACTGGTCCTCCTGTGTTCTGGGAGCCGAGTGTCTCCCAGAACACTACGGGTATTCTGCGGGAAGTGACGTGCTTCCCGCAGATTTCCCGCAGAGCGGACTCCCGGAAGTGGGTGCAAATACCTGTCTTAGACAGGTATCTGCACCCCCTCCCCCTTAAAGGTGTCAATTGTGACACCGGGGGGGGGGTTCCGATGAGCGGAAGTTAAACTTTAGGGTGGAGCTCCGCTTTAAGAGAGCCTTCTCCAACGTGAACACACGATGCGGGGAGGAGGCACCAGCGCCGCCAGGGGACCCCAGAAGTGGCAGGTCGGGGCCACTCTGTGCAAAACAAACTGCACAGTGGAGGCAAGTATGACATGTTTGTTATTTAAAAAAATAACGAGGGTTTACAACCCCTTTAATTGAACAAGCTGAAATTAGAAGCCGATTGGCGGTAGCTGGAGGGCCTCCAGATTGACAGCATTGGTAATGCATGGTAATGCACAGCTGCACCAGATTTAGCATTCTTCAGTTTTAGTAAATCAACCCTAAAGTTGCTATAAGCATAGCTACTGGAGGGGCCAATGCTGTCAATCTGGAGGCCCTCCAGCTGTTGCAGAACTAAAAGTCCCATGAGGCATTGCAAGGCTGACAGTTACACGCATGACTCGCAAAGGCTGAGGCATGATGGGACTTGTAGTTCTGTAACAGCTGAAGGGGGCCACCAGTTTGACGAACAGATACCCATCATGCCATCAGGATATCTAGCACTGATGTACTTAAAAGACATTTTACAATATTAAACCCACCTGTACGTTAAAAAAAAAAAAAAAAAAGCTTGCTGCATCTTTGATGCGCTTTCATAAAAACACGTCATATAGAATTCAATAGTAATACATGTTAAACACCCTTTAAACGCAAAGTGTTGCTGCATGTCAAACATATTTGGAGGAAGAGCATTAAATCGCACTGCTACATCTGCTTATCGTCTCCTCCAGACCACTTAAGCCAAATACAAATTGTAAAGGTATACTATACATGCATTGATTTGTGACCTGCGATCTATGTACAAGGGATGGCAAATGTACGATTCATCCTCGATTAAAAAATACTGAACAATGCAATAAAACCATATTGATTGAAAACACGATCCATCAGAAACAATCTACCGGTACTGAAAAGAATCATTTAACCATTTAATTCCTATTAAATTCAATCATTTGATCTGCAGTGAAAGATCATATTGATATATGTGTGTGTATTAATGTGGACAACACACACATATTTATCAGAAAAGGTGTTGAAAACAAGCATTTAATTCTGATTCAATCATTTTAGCTGCATCAAAAGCTTGATTGAATGATATCATAGCCATACACCGACCCATTTTTATACGATCATCCTGCCGATCAGAAAAACAATTGGAGGGATCATTTGCTGCACCACACACTTAATGGTCATATTGAATTATCTACTTCCCTGCAATCATACTTTCCATCCAGACACGTCAAATAATTTTAAATAAAAAGACTAGGTTTTGTTTAAAAACAGACTGATGACACACTGTGGGAGATTTACTAAAACTGGTGCACACAGAATATTTTGCAGCTATGCATAGTAACCAATCAGCTTCTAACTACAGCTTGTTCATTTAAGCTTTGACAATAAAAGCTGGAAGCCGATTGGTTGAACAGCTGCACCAGTTTTTGTAAATCTCCCCCAGTATGTGTCTTTTTGAGAATTCCTAAATCCAAATCATATTATCTAATTCTGCAAAGAATCTTTTGATCAGATTGTTATGTGTAGGGCCACTATAATGGTGTCCATACACGGTATAATAAACGATCTTCCAATTGATAGAAATATTTCTTAATAGGAACAATTGATCCACAGTCGATAACCCAATCAAATCGATATGCCAGTGGATTTTGATAGCTGGAAAATACAATCATCAGTTTCTTAAATGCATCCTTTATTTTCACCTTACAATCTGATTGAAATACGATCACATTCATGACCAGATCATCTCAGTGCTACAGATTATTGTAACACAACCAATCATTATTCTGCCCTGGCTGATCAACTCACTTTGATCGAATCTGATCAAAATCAATTGGAGGGGGGGGGGGGGTGGTATGGCTGTTCAACTATTTGCTTGGATAATAAAATGAAAGTGTGCATGGTTATCATAAGGCCACACTTACCTGTTATATACACAATCTCTAGATTTAGTGGTTTAAAAATAAAAATATTGAAAATGAAAGTGATCCTAGAACTTATAAAGCCTCTATGACAAAAACTCCATGTCTATCCCCAATGATCATGATGAGAAGCTGACACTGCTAGTGTACAGAAGGTAATCAATGTATCTTTTATAACAGTAACAAAATAACCATGTTGATAAACATCCATCAAAACTGTCAGATCCCAGGAGAAGCCGGGGGAATCAGAGGCACCTCCCATGCATCATACATACAGGGAAGTCATGCATGGAGTATGTCATATCATGCATAGGGTATGGGATTTATCATCACTGCCATGGATCATACATACAGGGGATGTCATGTCATGCACAGGGTATGGGATGCACTATCACTGCCATGGATCATACATACAGGGGATGTCATGTCATGCACAGGGTATGGGATGCACTATCACTGCCATGGATCATACATACAGGGGATGTCATGTCATGCACAGGGTATGGGATGCACTATCACTGCCATGGATCATACATACAGGGGATGTCATGTCATGCACAGGGTATGGGATGCACTATCACTGCCATGGATCATACATACAGGGGATGTCATGTCATGCACAGGGTATGGGATGCACTATCACTGCCATGGATCATACATACAGGGGATGTCATGTCATGCACAGGGTATAGGATGTACTATCACTGCCATGGATCATACATACAGGGGATGTCATGTCATGCACAGGGTATGGGATTTACCATCACCTCTATGGATCATACATACAGGGGATGTCATGCCAGGCACAGGGTATAGGATCATACATACAGGGGATGTCATGCCAGGCACAGGGTATAGGATCATACATACAGGGGATGTCATGCCAGGCACAGGTTATAGGATCATACATACAGGGGATGTCATGCCAGGCACAGGGTATAGGATCATACATACAGGGGATGTCATGCCAGGCACAGGGTATAGGATCATACATACAGGGGATGTCATGTCATGCACAGGGTATGGGATGCACTATCACTGCCATGGATCATACATACAGGGGATGTCATGTCATGCACAGGGTATAGGATGTACTATCACTGCCATGGATCATACATACAGGGGATGTCATGTCATGCACAGGGTATAGGATGTACCATCACTGCCATGGATCATACATACAGGGGATGTCATGTCATGCACAGGGTATGGGATTTACCATCACCTCTATGGATCATACATACAGGGGATGTCATGCCAGGCACAGGGTATAGGATCATACATACAGGGGATGTCATGCCAGGCACAGGGTATAGGATCATACATACAGGGGATGTCATGCCAGGCACAGGGTATGGGATCATACATACAGGGGATGTCATGCCAGGCACAGGGTATGGGGTGTACTATCACCTCTATGGATCACACATACAGGGGATGTCATGCCATGCACAGGGTATGGGATCATACATACAGGGGATGTCATGCCATGCACAGGGTATAGGATCATACATACAGGGGATGTCATGCCAGGCACAGGGTATAGGATCATACATACAGGAGATGTCATGCCAGGCACAGGGTATAGGATCATACATACAGGGGATGTCATGCCAGGCACAGGGTATAGGATCATACATACAGGGGATGTCATGCCAGGCACAGGGTATAGGATCATACATACAGGGGATGTCATGCCAGGCACAGGGTATAGGATCATACATACAGGGGATGTCATGCCAGGCACAGGGTATGGGATCATACATACAGGGGATGTCATGCCAGGCACAGGGTATGGGGTGTACTATCACCTCTATGGATCACACATACAGGGGATGTCATGCCATGCACAGGGTATAGGATCATACATACAGGGGATGTCATGCCATGCACAGGGTATAGGATCATACATACAGGGGATGTCATGCCAGGCACAGGGTATAGGATCATACATACAGGGGATGTCATGCCAGGCACAGGGTATAGGATCATACATACAGGAGATGTCATGCCAGGCACAGGGTATAGGATCATACATACAGGGGATGTCATGCCAGGCACAGGGTATAGGATCATACATACAGGGGATGTCATGCCAGGCACAGGGTATAGGATCATACATACAGGGGATGTCATGCCAGGCACAGGGTATGGGGTGTACTATCACCTCTATGGATCACACATACAGGGGATGTCATGCCATGCACAGGGTATAGGATCATACATACAGGGGATGTCATGCCATGCACAGGGTATACTATCACCTCTATGGATCATACATACAGGGGATGTCATGCCAGGCACAGGGTATAGGATCATACATACAGGGGATGTCATGCCATGCACAGGGTATAGGATGTACTATCACCTCTATGGATCATACATACAGGGGATGTCATGCCATGCACAGGGTATAGGATCATACATACAGGGGATGTCATGCCATGCACAGGGTATAGGATCATACATACAGGGGATGTCATGCCATGCACAGGGTATAGGATCATACATACAGGGGATGTCATGCCAGGCACAGGGTATAGGATCATACATACAGGGGATGTCATGCCAGGCACAGGGTATAGGATCATACATACAGGGGATGTCATGCACAGGGTATGGGATGTACTATCACTTCTATGGACAGTATAGAGATGAGAAGAAGGCCTTATGATAGGGCATTGATGGCATGATTCCATGAGAAAAATCACAGCAAGAGAAGAGATCAGTATGATCAGAGGTAGAAGATAAGTGAGACCCCCCTGGGACAGACACACACAATCCTATACAGTAGAGAGCAAGCTCTTGGATTCAATGACAGGATACCTACTGACTGAGCCGTGGGATGAATGGAGCCGTATGTGCGGGGATTGTTGATCACTGGTCGCTCATCGTCCTCCTCTCCGGATCAGGATGGCACTCGGATAATCAGGGTCACGTGGGACCGGTTAAGCCGTGCACCCCATGTCAGCGTTGTCACCATAGACCAGAAGACAAGGACAACAAACAAGGAGAGGAGGCTCGCCTGCCCTGCAGCCGCAGCTTGTGATGGGAGAGGGGCGGGGACAGGTCAGCGGCGGGGGAGACTGAGGGAGGCAGGAATGGCCGGCGTTCTATCACCGGCACACGGCCCTGCTCTGTGCTCTTCTCCCCGGCCTCACAGCCGGGCTCTGTGCTCTCCTCCCCGGCCTCACAGCGCTGTGTACAGACGGAGAGATGGCGGACTGCTCTACTCACACTGGAGGAATGGAGGCTGAACCAGGCGGAGGGTTTTCTCTTTGCGGTGCTATGTCCACCCCTCCTGCCACAGGGTGGTGCAGTCCACCCATCCGCAGCTCGCTCCAGTACGAGTTATCTCCTCCTGTGCAGGTTGGGGAGACACAGCCCGCTCTCTACCATCCTATAAAGAGGAGACAATATCCAGGCATCGCTTCTTTTCATTCATCTTTATTTCTTATGACAGCCTTTGTTTTCTCTTGGCTTGGGAATCTCACTGCTGATCAGTTAATTGCTAACTAGATGCTGGCACTGGGAAGGAGAATGTCCCATGACCTACACTGCGTCATTCTACACAGTCCACACTGCACATAATGTACACACAACCCACAGTAAACACCACACACAGTTTACACACAACCCACAGACTGCACACAATGTACACACACATGATGTACAACCCAAAGTGCACACAGTTTACATACACAGACTACACAACCCACAGTACACATTGCCCACAGTGTACACACAGGCTACACACTGCACACAGTGTACACACACAGACTACACACTGAACACAGTGTAAACACACACAGACTACACAGTGTACACACAACCCACAGTATACACAGTACACAGTGTACACACACAGTACACAACCCACTGTACACACTGCACACAAAGTACACACAACCCACAGTATACAGTGTACATACACAACCCATAGTACACACACTGCACACAGTACACGCACAACCCACAGTACAAACTGCACACAGCCTACACACACAGAAAATAAGAAAGGTTACTGTAATTCTAATGTAAGTAACGTGGCACAAAAGTTAACCAAAAATTAGTTACTTAACCAAAACTTACACAAATGATCTAGATACAGTTTGAGGGTATATGTCATAAAAATGTAACTATGTGACTGATGTATGTGTTAGAATGTGTCTCATCATCCAAATAAAGAAATTAGAACAATGAGTTGGCTGGGAGGTATTAGCAGGGCTATAGCTATAATATAGCACTGATTTCTAATTCCTTGTTTAAACCATTTGGCACAAGGGTATCAAGAGTGTATATCCGAAAAGTTTCACGTCCTGAGAAACATTCAGCTTCGGATAAACTTTTGGGTATGGCCTCAATAACCCACACCTGTAAACCTATGGTAGACTTATTAATATGTTCTAGAAAGTGTCATGGTACACTATGTTGGTCACAACCCTTCTCCTCAAAGCGACAGTGTTTTCCTGTCCCAGATGAGCTTACCTTCCCTTACCTTTATGTAAGTGTTTGATAACTACTTGCTATTGTACAATAAACATTGCACTCGGAGGCACTTTACTGTTCTTTCCTTTTGTAGCATCTCAGAGCTGTTCTCAGAGATGGCCTCACTCCAGAGAAAAGCTGTGCCTTCAGTGCATGTCTTCCTCTCAAGATTCACCACTTAAGATTTGTCATTCAGTTTTACCATGGACTTCTTAATTTTTTTCCCCCCTGCCCTGGACTTTTTGTATTATTCACCCATTATTGTCTGCAACTTATATAATTACTCTGAGCACTAGCAGTTCCATTGTTTTGTAAAGAAATCCTTTAGTGGTACTTTTTCCAAGCTGTGTACCAACCTTGCACTGTGGGGGCAGGAGAAAATGAGGATAGAAGGCCATAGACAAGGTAAGTGATAGATAAGGGGATAGAGAAGGAAAAAGAGAAAGAAAAGTTTCCATGAAGAAAGAGGACATGCTCTGACTGGTAGGGCGATCTAGCTCTTTCCAATGATGTGTATTTGCGATCCCTAAGTTCCATTACAAAAATAATTGCATTTTGGGGGAAACTGCAAAATCAATCCAAGTGTACCATGATTCCCAAAATTCCTGATAGTGTTCTTGTATCGTGGCAACATTCTCCTCCATTTTCATAATGTAGTGGGAAGTGTAGGTGAATTCCAGTGACTAGTAACTATAACTCGGCTCGGCTGCTAAAATTAAAAACAGGAAAACATTTTACCTATAGTTTTGGGAAAATAGAGAGAAGGAGTTGCAGGCCAAGATTTCCCTATGATGAGGAGGCAGAGTTGAAAAATGGAGTTCAAAGATGGCCTAATAAGGGGAACAAGTCCACCACAAATGAAGGAGAGTACCTCTGGGTTTTCCGCATCGCCAACACCGATCCAGATCAGAGGGTCTTATTTTGTGTAACAGAGCCAGGCATCTATACCACCTGGTCAAGAGCTTGAAATTACATTATTGAGCTTGGGTGGATACAATAGTATGGAAAGTAAGAAGAAATTATTTGTCCAAATCCTCCTCCAGGATGGCATGTCCCAACTCTCTCTCCCAGTCTCAAAGGTAGTATGGGTGACCCGGGAAGGCTGCCAATAGGGAGACATTGTACAACTTTGAGATAGCATGTGAGCTTTCTGAGTCCTGTAAGCACAGGGACTTAAAGAGTTTAAGACCCCTCTGGAGTTTCCCCTTTTCATCATTATTATGGTGGTGAAATGAACCTGATAGACCTTGAGACACTCCTAATCGCTATTTAAACAATCTTGTTTAGAATATCAATACCAAACACCACTTTTCATTCAATAAAGTCCATCCAATCACTCGTTCCCAGTTTCTATTAAATTTGGGTCATAAGCCCCCCCCCCCCATCATGTCTGGGAGGCCAACAAGGAGTAGCAGATGTTCCCATGCCACTATGAGGGGCCAGCAGGATCTGTGTCCACAGGCAAAGGTGGACATGGTCCATCCTCAGGCAGGGCACATTTGTCTCTGTTGATGTTGTCCATGCTGTCCAGCCACAGCATGCAGAGGAGGTGGTGGAGTTTCTTAATAATTCATCCTCTATGACCCAAGCTGATACTAGTGCGCAGTCTATCGCAGCTGCCAGCGTCTTATTCTGCCTCTTTGTTCACAGCTACTCCTGCCATAGCCCCGGCATCATGCATGGAGGAGTCAGCTGAATTATTTGAACACTGCGTCAGCCACTTGCTTCTTGAGGATGCACAGGCATTACTTGATTCTGATGTTGGTTCTGATGTATAGGAAGGGAGTAACATGAGCCTACAGAGAGGGGAGAACACTGATAAACAACAAATTGGCAGCCATGTTTCCCCAGCCAAAAAATAATACGTAATAAACAGGAAAAATACTGCGCCAACCTTCAAATCAAATTTCTAGCAGCCTACACAACAACTTGACAATAGTGTAAAAAAATAATAAATAAAGTGTGGCGCTGTGTACAAACAGAAAAAAAAATATATATATATATATATATATATATATATATATATATAATGTCTGGTGACAATTGGTCTTTGTAAAGACCCGTATGTCGTATTGAACCTTGATATGGTTCTGTGCACCTCTTAAGTGCAAAGTGCATGTAACGTGCAAAGATTTAAAATTAATACAATGAGTAAAATAAAGTGAGATATATCACAAAAATTTACTTAACGAAAAAAACAACATGAATATCATGTGTGAAAGTGATCCACAATGTATGGTAGTGTCCAATTTTTTGGGACAGAAAAAAGTCTTTCGATGAATGCGTGGTCTGGTACCAAAATCAACACTGCATCAACACTACGTCAAGTGTATAATAAGTGGTAAGTTCGGTCCAGACTGGTTCCTTGGGTTATACGTTTTCTATGTTGCAACACTTAGAAGTGATGTTACCATTGGAAAGTGAGTAAAGGGTGTATACTCTTACCGGATGTTGTAGATCCAGCTCGCCGTATGGCGGTGAATCTATCAGGCTTGTGTCCACACCAGGGACTGGTAGATGTAAATCCTGGGGCCAATCTTCCCTCAGCGTCCTTCAACGTTCCAGAGAGTGTTCACCAAGGCTTTTCCACCATAACTCTCACTTCCAATGCAATGAGTCAGTGTATGACACCAAATTTCTCCGTATGAGTGATGTCACCATGCAAAACATGAGAAAAAAATTCTCCACATAGTGTAAATCCAAATGGGATTTTATTTATAAAAAAATATATGAAATAACCCAATAAAAAGGTCTCACTGAACGATTTAACAATCCAAAAAACTTCTTTAGAAAACTTTTCAGGAAAAAACAAACCAACAAATCAAAAATGAATCCTCAAACAATCAGCAGCTCTGAATTTCAAAAATGCGTGGAGTGAGCACCAAGGCTGGCATGTAAACCCGACGCGTTTCGTCTAATGAGACATCCACTGGGGTACACGCCATCCTGGTGACCCCCACGCTATAAATAGGAAGAGAAATTACCTTAATTTGGCGTCCCTGTGTATGAATGTGCATCTCCCTTCCGGGATCGGAGCGTCTCCGTGTCACATGACCGGGTTTCTGTGTCACATGACCAAGTCATGTGTGCCTTTTCACCGAATCAGAAGGTCTAATGCGCCCTCGACGTGACCAACAGCGTCATCGTGTCATCGGCACGTCATTATAGTCCTCCGACGTGCCTGCGCGCAAGGCATACTGGGAGTTGTAGTTGCGCCGCAACTAAGCAGGGCAACCCAACCCGGCCAGCGGGACTCCCATCTCCGCCATTGAACGCAGACGTCACATGGATGCGATCACCCGCAACCCCACGTGGGTGTCTCCATGTACGCCATATCGCGCGCAAGGCGGATTGGGAATTGTAGTCACAACGCAATAAAGCGGAACGACTCCACATCGCCAGCCTGTCTCCCTTGTAAGCCAGCAAGCACCCACAGCACTCGAGAAGAACGGCATACACCGTGTCAGGGTGATGCATGTGGAATTCCGACTATAATAAGTCTCTTCCCCAATGTGACTTTGAAATCACACAGCTTTAATAAAGTTAAACTACAATTAAAATTATATTATGGGTGTCAATGCACTATATCCCAGAAGGCAGGCACATTCTGTGCATGGACATACATATAGGTGACATCCATGCAACTGTATAACTTATACAAACAGAATCAGACCAGAAACCCTCTATATCCACAGTCTAATCTAAGATGGTATGTAAACATGGTGAACCTAAATCGACGAAAGTCACTCATATGAAAACTATATGATAGCTATTTCATATTGTATTAAAAAGGGGGGGTGATGGATGGAGCAATGAATAGTAAGCTAAAAAAGGGAATGAAAACTGAAATAAATAAAGTTGGTAAAGATCAAAGAAAGGGGGGGGAGGGGAAAGGGTGGATTTTCAAAAGGGTTAGTTATTAACATTATGCTTGGTTAATAAACGCATTAATGTCCCAATCAATGTTAAGTCCATGAGGTCTATAACATTTTAATTGGTAAATCCAATAAGTCTCAAGTCTAGAGACCCCTTTGACCCCAGACTCCCCCCTCCAATGGGGAACAAATTTGTCTATGATCACAAACGTGGTCCCTCTGGGATCTTTATTGTGTGATTCCAAATAGTGTCTCGGAACACTATGATTGGTTTTTCCTTTCCGGATACTGGTAAGGTGTTCACCAACCCTGATTGAAAACGTGCGAATCGTACGCCCTACGTATTGCTTCCCGCAAGAGCAGGTGAGCAAATATACGATGAATCGGGTCGCACATGTGGTAAAGTGCTTCATCTTGTATTCCATTCCTGTTGAGGTGAAACAAAAGGAGTCACTTTTCCGTCTACCGCACAGATTACCTAAACACACTTTACATTTCTTGCATGGGTAATATGCCTTCAAATGTGGAAAAAAGACAGGGATGGTGGGTGGATCTATCACATTGGGGGCAATCTGACCTTTCAGAGAGAAAGCTCCCCTATAGATTACACCTGCCCTATCTGGAAGTGAAGGGCCAAGAACATGATCATTTTTAAGGACATTCCAATGCCTCTGGAAAATGTCCCTAATTTGTTTATGTTGAGACGAAAATGTGGTGTAAAAAGACCATTTATATTTAGAATCCTGAACTGGTTTACTTCTCTCTACTAGTAATGAATCCCTACTGATGGTAGCAATGCCCCGAACTTCATCGTCTATCAAATGTGGACTGTACCCCTTATCAACAAACCTGGATTTTAGAATGTCAGCTTGATGGAAAAAGTCTGAAATATTAGAACAATTGCATCTAATTCGCAACAGTTGACTACGCGGTACAGACTTTAACCATGCTGGGTGATGACAGCTATCGACCGGAATGTATCCATTCCGGTCAGTGGGTTTAAAGAATGTTCTTGTCTGTAATTGACCATCACTAACAAAAATTTCTAGATCCAAAAAGTGCATACTTGTGTAGCTCGTTTCATAGGTTAAATTGATACCAATATTATTGTCATTAAGGGTAGACATAAATCCACAGAGGGAGTCCTGATCACCCCTCCATAGGAGGAGGATGTCGTCGATGTATCGAACCCAGAGAACCATCTCTGGGCGATTTAAAACATAGACGACATCCTCCTCCCATTTGGCCATAAAAATATTGGCCAGGCTGGGAGCAAATTTGGCTCCCATCGCAACTCCCTTTTTTTGCAGAAAGAAGTCTCCATTGTACCAAAAATAGTTATGCGTTGTCGCAAACTGTAGAAGGTCCATGATGTATATTTTTTGGGTTCCAGGCAGGTTATTGTCTCTAGACAAAAATAGTTTTACGGCTGCTAGGCCTAAATCATGCGAAATGCATGTATACAGTGAGCACACATCAGCCGTTACCAACAGTATACCCTCACCAAAATCTACCTGTTGTAATAGGGAGATGGTTTGCCTAGTGTCCTTCAGGTACGATGGAATAGAGCGCACAATTGGTTGTAAATGAAAGTCTATATATTTCCCTATGCGGGAAGTCACAGAGTCTATACCGCTGATGATTGGGCGGCCCGGAGGATGGTTGGCATCTTTATGTACCTTAGGAAGGTAATAAATGATGGGGATCCGTGGGGCTACAGGTACTAGATAGCTTTTTTCCTTCTTGTCTAAAATACCAAGCTGTGCCCCAGTGTCAACCAAATCTGCCAATGCCTTCTTATAATTCTGTGTTGGATTCTTATGTAGACGTACGTATGTATCTGTGTCACTCAAAATCTTATTCATCTCTGCATGGTAAGCTATCTTGTCGAGAACTACTATACCCCCCCCCCCCCCTTATCAGCGGGGCGTATAGTAAGGTCTTTGCGTTCACACAAAGCTTTCAGTCCCTCTTTGATCTTAGGGTCGCTGTGAATTTTCTTCTTAGGTAGCGCCTCTAAATCCTTCAATACTAAGTCCTTGAATACCTGTATGGAAGGTGCTGTATACCCAGGAGGGTTAAATAGTGAGGGATTTGAAAGTCCTGTGTGAACAGTGAGAGAAGTAATTTCAGGTACAGTGGATCTAGCTGGATTGGAAATAAAATGTCTTTGTATATTCAATTTCCGCACGTATTTCTGCACGTCGATTTAAGTTCAGCCATTTTTACTGATGTAGAAAAAATAGTTTTAAGCAAGGGATTGAAATATGTTCCTCCCAAACAATTAAACAAATTTGCCACGTTCATTGACGTGCAGAAATACGTGCGGAAATTGAATATACAAAGACATTTTATTTCCAATCCAGCTAGATCCACTGTACCTGAAATTACTTCTCTCACTGTTCACACAGGACTTTCAAATCCCTCACTGTTTAACCCTCCTGGGTATACAGCACCTTCCATACAGGTATTCAAGGACTTAGTATTGAAGGATTTAGAGGCGCTACCTAAGAAGAAAATTCACAGCGACCCTAAGATCAAAGAGGGACTGAAAGCTTTGTGTGAACGCAAAGACCTTACTATACGCCCCGCTGATAAGGGGGGGGTATAGTAGTTCTCGACAAGATAGCTTACCATGCAGAGATGAATAAGATTTTGAGTGACACAGATACATACGTACGTCTACATAAGAATCCAACACAGAATTATAAGAAGGCATTGGCAGATTTGGTTGACACTGGGGCACAGCTTGGTATTTTAGACAAGAAAGAAAAAAGCTATCTAGTACCTGTAGCCCCACGGATCCCCATCATTTATTACCTTCCTAAGGTACATAAAGATGCCAACCATCCTCCGGGCCGCCCAATCATCAGCGGTATAGACTCTGTGACTTCCCGCATAGGGAAATATATAGACTTTCATTTACAACCAATTGTGCGCTCTATTCCATCGTACCTGAAGGACACTAGGCATACCATCTCCCTATTACAACAGGTAGATTATGGTGAGGGTATACTGTTGGTAACGGCTGATGTGTGCTCACTGTATACATGCATTTCGCATGATTTAGGCCTAGCAGCCGTAAAACTATTTTTGTCTACAGACAATAACCTGCCTGGAACCCAAAAAAAGATACATCATGGACCTTCTACAGTTTGCGACAACGCATAACTATTTTTGGTACAATGGAGACTTCTTTCTGCAAAAAAAGGGAGTTGCGATGGGAGCCAAATTTGCTCCCAGCCTGGCCAATATTTTTATGGCCAAATGGGGGGAGGATGTCGTCTATGTTTTAAATCGCCCAGAGATGGTTCTCTGGGTTCGATACATCGACGACATCCTCCTCCTATGGAGGGGTGATCAGGACTCCCTCTGTGGATTTATGTCTACCCTTAATGACAATAATATTGGTATCAATTTAACCTATGAAACGAGCTACACAAGTATGCACTTTTTGGATCTAGAAATTTTTGAAGTGATGGTCAATTACAGACAAGAACATTCTTTAAACCCACTGACCGGAATGGATACATTCCGGTCGATAGCTGTCATCACCCAGCATGGTTAAAGTCTGTACCGCGTAGTCAACTGTTGCGAATTAGACGCAATTGTTCTAATATTTCAGACTTTTTCCATCAAGCTGACATTCTAAAATCCAGGTTTGTTGATAAGGGGTACAGTCCACATTTGATAGACGATGAAGTTCGGGGCATTGCTACCATCAGTAGGGATTCATTACTAGTAGAGAGAAGTAAACCAGTTCAGGATTCTAAATATAAATGGTCTTTTTACACCACATTTTCGTCTCAACATAAACAAATTAGGAACATTTTCCAGAGGCATTGGAATGTCCTTAAAAATGATCATGTTCTTGGCGCTTCACTTCCAGATAGGGCAGGTGTAATCTATAGGGGAGCTTTCTCTCTGAAAGGTCAGATTGCCCCCAATGTGATAGATCCACCCACATCCCTGTCTTTTTTCCACATTTGAAGGCATATTACCCATGCAAGAAATGTAAAGTGTGTTTAGTTAATCTGTGCGGTAGACGGAAAAGTGACTCCTTTTGTTCCACCTCAACAGGAATGGAATACAAGATGAAGCACTTTACCACATGTGCGACCCGATTCATCGTATATTTGCTCACCTGCCCTTGCGGGAAGCAATACGTAGGGCGTACGATTCGCACGTTTTCAATCAGGGTTGGTGAACACCTTACCAGTATCCGGAAAGGAAAAACCAATCATAGTGTTCTGAGACACTATTTGGAATCACACAATAAAGATCCCAGAGGGACCACGTTTGTGATCATAGACAAATTTGTTCCCTATTGGAGGGGGGAGTCTGGGGTCAAAGGGGTCTCTAGACTTGAGACTTATTGGATTTACCAATTAAAATGTTATAGACCTCATGGACTTAACATTGATTGGGACATTAATGCGTTTATTAACCAAGCATAATGTTAATAACTAACCCTTTTGAAAATCCACCCTTTCCCCTCCCCCCCCTTTCTTTGATCTTTACCAACTTTATTTATTTCAGTTTTCATTCCCTTTTTTAGCTTACCATTCATTGCTCCATCCATCACCCCCCCCCCCCCTTTTTAATACAATATGAAATAGCTATCATATAGTTTTCATATGAGTGACTTTCGTCGATTTAGGTTCACCATGTTTACATATCATCTTAGATTAGACTGTGGATATAGAGGGTTTCTGGTCTGATTTAGTTTGTATAAGTTATACAGTTGCATGGATGTCACCTATATGTATGTCCATGCACAGAATGTGCCTGCCTTCTGGGATATAGTGCATTGACACCCATAATATAATTTTAATTGTAGTTTAACTTTATTAAAGCTGTGTGATTTCAAAGTCACATTGGGGAAGAGACTTATTATAGTCGGAATTCCACATGCATCACCCTGACACGGTGTATGCCGTTCTTCTCGAGTGCTGTGGGTGCTTGCTGGCTTACAAGGGAGACAGGCTGGCGATGTGGACTCGTTCCGCTTTATTGCGTTGCGACTACAATTCCCAATCCGCCTTGCGCGCGATATGGCGTACATGGAGACACCCACGTGGGGTTGCGGGTGATCGCATCCATGTGACGTCTGCGTTCAATGGCGGAGATGGGAGTCCCGCTGGCCGGGTTGGGTTGCCCTGCTTAGTTGCGGCGCAACTACAACTCCCAGTATGCCTTGCGCGCAGGCACGTCGGAGGACTATAATGACGTGCCGATGACACGATGACGCTATTGGTCACGTCGAGGGCGCATTAGACCTTCTGATTCGGCGAAAAGGCACACATGACTTGGTCATGTGACACAGAAACCCGGTCATGTGACACGGAGACGCTCCGATCCCGGAAGGGAGATGCACATTCATACACAGGGACGCCAAATTAAGGTAATTTCTCTTCCTATTTATAGCGTGGGGGTCACCAGGATGGCGTGTACCCCAGTGGATGTCTCATTAGACGAAACGCGTCGGGTTTACATGCCAGCCTTGGTGCTCACTCCACGCATTTTTGAAATTCAGAGCTGCTGATTGTTTGAGGATTGATTTTGGATTTGTTGGTTTGTTTTTTCCTGAAAAGTTTTCTAAAGAAGTTTTTTGGATTGTTAAATCGTTCAGTGAGACCTTTTTATTGGGTTATTTCATATATTTTTTTATAAATAAAATCCCATTTGGATTTACACTATGTGGAGAATTTTTTTCTCATGTTTTGCATGGTGACATCACTCATACGGGGAAATTTGGTGTCATACACTCACTCATTGCATTGGAAGTGAGAGTTATGGTGGAAAAGCCTTGGTGAACACTCTCTGGAACGTTGAAGGACGCTGAGGGAAGATTGGCCACAGGATTTACATCTACCAGTCCCTGGTGTGGACACAAGCCTGATAGATTCACCGCCATATGGCGAGCTGGATCTACAACATCCGGTAAGAGTATACACCCTTTACTCACTTTCCAATGGTAACATCACTTCTAAGTGTTGCAACATAGAAAACGTATAACCCAAGGAACCAGTCTGGACCGAACTTACCACTTATTATACACTTGACGTAGTGTTGATGCAGTGTTGATGTTGGTACCAGACCACGCATTCATCGAAAGACTTTTTTCTGTCCCAAAAAATTGGACACTACCATACATTGTGGATCACTTTCACACATGATATTCATGTTGTTTTTTTCGTTAAGTCAATTTTTGTGATATATCTCACTTTATTTTACTCATTGTATTCATTTTAAATCTTTGCACGTTACATGCACTTTGCACTTAAGAGGTGCACAGAACCATATCAAGGTTCAATACGACATACGGGTCTTTACAAAGACCAATTGTCACCAGACATTATATATATATATATATATATATATATATTTTTCTGTTTGTTCACAGCGCCACACTTTATTTATTATGTTTCCCCAGCCGCAACGTATTGCTAAGTTGGCTCCAGTGATGATGAGGGTGGAGGGGATGATGATGATGAGGTCACAGACGTGATTTGGGTGCCGGATAGAGCAGAGGAGGAAAGTGAGGGGGAGGCAAAACCCCAACAAGGCAGGATGTCCTCCAGAGGCAGCCAATATGGAACAGTTGAGAGCAGCCACCCTATTCCATCAGATTGTGGAGCAGTTATCTCCCAGCCCACTTCCCACAGCTCAGCTTAGCACATGTGCACTGCAGTCGATTACACTGTTGCAATTTGCAATCTCTGCTGCAAACAACAGCAATTCAATTTGGGTACCACATGCTCATACCTCCCAACTTTTAAAAGTCCCACCCCGGGACATTCAGATCAAAAGTTGTTGAGCGGGGGTTGTCGCATTTTTCCCCGCTGCCGCCGATCGCGGGGGGGGGGGTGCCGCGGGAGGTTTTTCGCCTATTGCGGGGGCTTAACTGCTTCCACTGGCTCATTGTTCCTCCACTTCCTGCTGTGCGGGAATAATTCAACTCTCGCGGGAAGGAGGGGGCTATGCGGGAAAAACCCGCAGAATCCGTGCCTGTTGGGAGGTATGCATGCTTAACAAGGCATTTAACCTTCTACCACCGTTGGCAAGAGCACCTGAAAGCCATACACTAGGGACACAATTCTTCTCCTCTTCACCTATCATGTGTAACCCTGCTATATCTCATGACCTCTCAGCAGCCTCCACTGACAGGGATAATGGTATAGCAAAGGGTGTCAGAGGTCCTCACAACACGTCTTCCAGCAGCACACCAACAGCTGTAGAGTATAGCAGGCAAATTTCTCTGCCCCAGCTTCTACATTGAAAAAAGAAATAAAAAATACACTCTCTGCCACCCACATGCTCATTGTCTAAATTCTAGCTTGTCCAAATAAAGAAAGCTTGCAGGGAAAATCTATTTAAATGTAATTTTTGTTCTTTATAAATGTCAGTTTTTCTGCAGCAGGTTCTATACATGGTACAGATGTGCCACTTTACATGCAGACCAAAACGACCCCCAGGCACCATATGTAAAGTAATTTCTCATGTTCATTGTTTCAATTTAAGCATCATTAAAAGCACTGCTTGTTTAAAACGATCTTTTTTAAACGTTTTTTTTTCAATTGGTACATGTCCCCCAGGGCAGTACCCAGGCTTCTGATACCCTTTTTATGGCCAATAACTTGCATATAAGGGCTCTTTCACACGGACGGTCCATTCAGGTCCGCCTGTCAGTTTTTTAGGCGGACCTGAACGGATGCTCCATGTACCCCTATGGAGCCACGGATGTCAGCAGTGACATGTCCGCCTACATCCGACCCGCTCCGATCTGCCAAAGTGTGACGTAGGAAAACCCTACTTTTCCATCCGTCTGGCGGATCGGATGACAACGGACTCTACGGTCCGTCGCCATCCGATCCCCCATAGGGGAGAGTGGCGCTCTGATAGGGCGGTCCCTGCACAGTCATCCGCCGGCTCAGCGGGGATCAACGGAGCGATCCCCGCTGAGCAAGCGGAGGTTCACGGGGCGGATCTTTACTGATCCGTCCCGTGTGAAAGGGGCCTTAGTCTTCAAAATGGAAACGTTTGATTTTTCAAGTTCGGGTCCCATAGACTTTAATATGGTTCACGTCCGAACTTTTGTGATGTTCGAGAGTTCTGGCGCGAACCGAACCGGGGGGTGTTCGGCCCATCTCTAGTCCTGTCAGGGCTGGGCTCAGCCCTTCCTTCTCTGAGCTGGCCGCTCAGCTGTTGGCTAATTGACAGCTCCTATCTCTCCACAGCAATTCACCTGTTGATGATATCCTGTTCGTCAGTCCTGCCTACTTAAGCTGTCCAGCCCAAATGATCTCTGCCTTCGCTTGGTCAACATCACAGAGACTATCTCCTGCGTTCCTGTTAAAGACTTGCTTGGCTAACATCCCTTCTGGCTCCTGATCCTGCTTGCTGTTCTACTACGTTCATCTCTGGCTCCCTGATGTTTGGCTTTTCTGACTATCCGATCCGGTTCCTGAACTCTGGCTATGTTTTGACTATGTTTACTCCGTTTATCTTTTTATTATTACTATTAACCACTTCCTTACCAAGTCATAGTAATATGACGTCGGCAGGAACCCTCCCTCCCTCCGGGTGGACGTCATATGACTTCCTGAGCCTCTCGGGCCGCTAGGGGGCGCGCTTCATCGCCCGGGACCCGGTGCGCGTGCCCGGCGGCCGCGATGTCCGCCGGGCACCCGCGATTGCCCGCAATCACGGCAGGACCATGGATCTGTGTGTGCAAACACACAGATCCATGTCCTGTCAGAGGAGAGGAGACCGATGTGTGTTCCCAGTACAGAGGAACACACATCGGTCTCCTCCCTCAGTTAGTCCCCTCCCCCTACAGTTAGAATCACTCACTAGGGAACATATTAACCCCTTGATCGCCCCCTAGTGTTAACCCCTTACCTGACAGTCACATTTACACAGTAATCAGTGCAGTTTTATAGCACTAATCGCTGTATAATTGTGAATGGTCCCAAAAACGTGTCAAAAGTGTCTGATCTGTCCGTCGCAATGTCACGGTCACAATAAAAATCGCAGATCGCCGCCATTACTAGTAAAAAAAAAAAAAATGCCATAAATCTATCCCCTATTTTGTAGATGCTATAACTTTTGCCAAAACCAATCAATAAACACTTATTGCGATTTTTTTTTTACCAAAAATATGTAGAAGAATACGTATCGGTCTAAACTGAGGAAACATTTTTTTTTTTAATTGTGATATTTATTATATCAAAAAGTAAAAAATATTGTGTTTTTTTTTCAAAATTTACGCTCTTCTTTTGTTTATAGCGCAAAAAATAAAAACCGCAGAGGTCATCAAATACCACCAAACGAAAGCTCTATTTGTGGAGAAAAAAAACATAAATATTTAATTTGGGTACAGTGTTGCATGACCGCGCAATTGTCATTCAAAATGCGACAGAGCGTCTGGGCAGGAAGGGGGTGAAAATGCCCTGTATTGAAGCGGTTATACAAGTATGATTTAACTGTACTTCTGTTTCAGTCTGATTCATGGTTTCTGACAGTAGGCGAAGGCCATGAATTCAGAAGATGCAGTCAATCCACTTGTTGGTAATATTTTTTCCAGATTGGATGACCAGGATCACCGCATAGATCAGTTTGCCATGGCGTTACAAATGCTCCTGAATCGCACGGCTCACCCTTGAATCTCCTACTGTGGCTGCTCCGGTACAACCTGTGTTGCAGGCCTACCCTGCTGCTGCTCCAGTCTCTGTGCAGGCACCCGCCTTGAGTATTACCTCTATAAGTGGTATGTCTGGTTCTGCTCCGTTTCCCCAGCGATTTGGGGGCGATCCAGCTCAATGCAGGAGGTTTCTCAACCAGGCTGAGATATAGTTTGAGATGCTGCACCAGGCGTTTCCCACAGACAGAAGCAAAGTAGGTTTCGTGATATCTTTGCTTTCTGAGAGAGCCTTGGCCTGGGTAAACCCTTTATCTGCTGTCTTGAGTTACCCTGAGTTTGTGGCTTCTTTTAAAAGGGTATTTGACGTTCCCCCACGCTCCGCTTCTGCTGCCAAGTGCCTCATGTCCATCAAACAGAGTACGAAAATTGTTGCTGATTATAGGGGTCTCAAATGCTTTACGATTAAGAATACCTATCCGATTCCATTGATTACGGAGTTATTTGACCGCCTCAAGGGAGCAACGGTTTTCACGAAGCTTGATTTGAGAGGAACATACAATCTTGTCAGGATTAAGTAGGGCGACGAGTGGAAAACTGCGTTTAATACCAGAACAGGCCATTATGAGTACCTCATAATGCTTTTTGGCCTTTGTAACGCCCCGGCAGTTTTCCATGAATTTATTAACGATGTCCTCCGAGATTTATTGCAGTTATGTGTGGTGGTTTATCTCGACGATATCCTCATATTTTCCAAGTCCCTGGAGAGCCACCACACAGATGTCTGTCGTGTGCTTCAGAAACTAAGAGAGAACAATCTCTATTGTAAATTGGAGAAGTGCGAATTCCATTGTGAACAGGTTAAATTCCGGGGGTATGTCATTTCCACTGCTGGTTTTTCAATGGACCCAGAGAAACTTTCAGCAGTCCTACAGTGGCCCCTGACCAGTGGGTTTAGGTCCTCTGCAGCGTTTTCTTGGCTTTGCCAACTATTATCGGAAGTTTATTCGTAACTTCTCGTCTCTGGTCAAGCCCCTGACTGATATGACCAGAAAGGACAGTAATCCACAGAGTTGGTCTCCAGAGTCCACTAGGGCAGTGGTCATCAACCCTATCCTCAGGACCCACTAACAGGCCAGGTTTGCAAGATAACTGAAATAAATCACAGGTGATATCATTTGCTGCTCAGTGATTGCAGTATTCTAGTCTTCATCTCCCCAAGGTAATACATAAAACCTGGCCTGTTAGTGGGCCCTGAGGACAGGGTTGATGACCACTGCACTAGGGCCTTTGAGAATCTCAAGGCTCCCTTTGTTTCTGCCCCTGTGTTGGCACATCCTGATCCTATGTTACCTTTTATCCTTAAGGTTGATGCTTCTGAGACTGGAGTTGGCGCCCTTCTGTCTCAACGTCATAGCTCTGCGAGCGCTATGTATTCGTGTGGCTACTTTTCAAAGAAATTGTCACCTGCAGAGTGCAATTACGAGATTGGTGACAGAGAGCTGTTAGTGACCATTTTAGCCCTGAAAGAATGGAGACATCTCCTTGAAGGTACCACTGTGCCTGTTCTCATTCTTACTGACCATAAGAATCTCACATTCTTGTCTGAGGCTAACCGCCTCCCTCCCAGAAGGGCGCGATGGGCTCTTTTCTTGTCTAGTTTCAATTACATTGTCTCATTCTTACCCGGTATTAAGAATGTAAGGGCTGACGCTTTGTCGTGACAATTTTCCTCCACTTCCAAGATGGAGTCGGTCCAGCCCAGATGATCTCTGCCTTAGCCTTGGTCAACATCACAGAGACTATCTCCTGTGTTCCTGTTAAAGACTTGCTTGGCTGACATCCCTTCTGGCTCCTGATCCTGCTTGCTGTTCTACTACGTTCATCTCTAACTCCGTGATGTTTGGCTTGTCTGACTATCCAATCCGGTTCCTGATCTCTGGCTATGTTTTGACTATGTTTACTCTGTTTATCTTTTTATTGCTATTATTAAAAAAGTATGAATTAACTGTACTTCTGTCTCGGTCTGATTCATGGTTTTTGACAAGTCCCTTATTATTCATGGGAAATAATGCTGTCAAACAGATATGAAAGTATAGTTTAGGCTATGCTATTCCTCCCGCTCCTCTTGTTTTCAGGTTTCTGTAGAAAGTCTGGAGCAACTTAGCAACTTTAATTTCATTAAAGTAATCTCCCTTTGCCCTTAAAGGCTGTATTTCCAGATTTTCCTGCATTTATAGCTAGGCTGTTTAACCACTTCATCCCCGGACCATTTGGCTGCCAAATGACCGGGCCACTTTTTGCGATTCGGCACTGCGTCGCTTTAACTGACAATTGCGCGGTCGTGCAACGTGGCTCCCAAACAAAATTTACGTCCTTTTTTTCCAAAAAATAGGATTTTTTTGTACTCACCGTAAAATCCTTTTCTCTGACATCCATGGACTGACACGGTGTCTCTTTACACTTTACACGTGGGTTATGTCCCTGCTTGCAGGAGAAGACCTAGGCAGAATGTGAAATGTTCTACATACATTCTAAAAGCCAGAGCTGAACAGCCCCACCCAGGGGGTGGTCCCTCCGGACATAACCCTCCCACTACAGTCAGCAGACTTCAGTTCGTAACAAAGCAGTACAAACTTAAAAGGAGGGGTGGGTGCCGTGTCAGTCCATGGATGTCAGAGAAAAGGATTTTACGGTGAGTACAAAAAAATCCTATTTTCTCTTACCATCCATGGACTGACACGGTGTCTCTTTACACTTTACACGTGGGATGTCCCAAAGCAGTGTCAAGAGGGATGGGAGCAGTATAAATGGAAAAACCAAAACTTTACTCCAATAAAGGCAGAGCTCCTCAACGGAGGAGTCGCAACTTTAAACAGCGGCCTGCAGCACCCTGCGGCCGAAGGAAGCATCCGAAGATGCAGCCACATTAACCTTATAAAAAACTTAAAAGGCATGAACAGACGACCAGGTCGCCGCCTTGCACACTTGTGCAACCGACGCTTGATGTCGGGAAACCCAGGAAGCACCAATTGCCCTGGTGGAATGCGCCGTAACCGGAAAGGGAGACGCCCGCCCTTTGAGAGCATAGGCTTGAATGACGGTTTGTCTGATTCCCCTAAAAATGATGGCAGACGAAACCGCTTGGCCCTGTTATGGACCAGAGACAGTCACAAACAGTGAGTCGGACTTCCGAATAGAAGCAGTAGCAGACAGGTACACCCGTAAGGCTCGTACCACCTCCAATATGTGCAGCGCAAACTCTCTGGGATGCGATGGGTGAGGACACAAGGACGGGAGGGCAATGTCCTCATGTAGGTGAAAGGTCGACACTACCTTTGGCAAAAAAGGAAGGTCACGGATGCAACACCGCCTTATCCTTATGGATGACCAAATATGGCGACTTGTAGGACAAAGCCGCCAACTCAGACACCCGTCAAACAGAAATGATTGCCACTAAAAAGGCCACCTTCTGGAGACAAGACAAGAGGGGAATATCCCGGATATTCCCAAAAGGAGGTTCTTGGAGGACCGAGAGCACCAAATTCAGATCCCACGGTGGGAGAGGAGGCTTGACAGGAGGGAGCACATGGTGAACCCCCAACACAAGGTGCTAACCAAGAAAAATGACCCGCTAGAGGTCGCTGAAAGAAGACGGCCAAGGCCGAAATCTGATCCTTTATGGTACTCAAAGCAAGCTTTTGGGTCACTCCACACTGCAGAGGACGCAGGATTCTGGGGACGGAATACGTCCGAGGAAGCCAGTCCAGCGCTTCGCACATGGCGATATAAGCTTTCCAGGCACGGTGATAGATCTGCCTGGAGGAAGACTTCCGTGTCCTTAACATGGTCAAAATGACCGAGTCCGAGAGACCTCGGTCCCTCAACACCTGGCTTTTAACAGCCCTGCCGTTAAAGCCAGAGACTGTAAGCCGGATGAAACATAGGACCTTGAGACTGAAGGTCCTCCGTCATCGGCAACCGCCAGGGAACGTCCGCAACGAGACGTACCAGATCAGCATACCAGTGATGCTGAGGCCAATCCGGAACAATTAGGATCGCCGGAGTTTATATCAGGCGATAAGGACCCTATGGGGCCACCAACGCATCCGAGGCATCGCCCAAGGATCCCTGGATCTGGCCATAACCTCGACCCTTGCGATTGAGTCGAGAGGCCATCAGGTCCACATCCGGTGTGCCCCACCGTCGGTAAAGGAGTTGAAATATGCAAGGACCACTCTTCTAGGTCCGGTGTCTGGCGATTGGCGACTCAGATAGTCCGCCTGCCCATTGTCTATGCCCAGAATGTAAAATGGCCTACAGAGCCGGCACGTTTCTTCCGGCCCACTTCAGGATACGGACTACCTCGGAAGCCACAGCTGAGCTCCGAGTTCCCCCTTGATGGTTTACATACGCCACCGCCGTGGCGGTGTCCGACTGGCTCCTGATGGAGCGACCCCGTACTCTCTCTGACCTGAGGAGAGACACAGTCCGATGGCCCGTATTTCCAGAACAGTGATTGGTAAACGGGCTCGTCCGGAGTCCAAGGCTTGAGCCGACAGGACTCCCCAGACTCCACCCCAGCCCGTCAGGCTGGTGTCCGTCGTAAGTACCGTCCATTGGATGGGAGGGGAACGACTTTCCGGACCGAAGAGCCGAGGATCTCAACCACCATGTCAGGGGCGCCCTGACCAGGTGAATCACCTGGATCTGAAGATCCAAGGATAACGGGGATTTGTCCCAGGTGGACAAGATCTCCTTCTGCAATGCCCTGGTGTGTGATTGGGCATACGGAACGGCCGCGAAGGAGGCCACCACGAGTCTCGGGACTCTCATGCAAAAAACAGATTGACAACCATTTTTGGGATGTCAGCACCCGCACCGCATACTGAAGTGTCAGCAACTTCTCCAGAGGTAGGATACCTTTGCCTCCAAGGAGTCCAGAATCAGAACTAGATACTCCAGACACTGAGTCGGGACCAGGACTGACTCCTGAATGTTCAGGAACCACCCGAGTCCCTGAGGGTCTAATTGACGATAGTCACCTTTCCTCCAAGTCTGATCCACTTTCTGCTCTTAGCAGATCGTCCAGATAGCCCACGACAGCAATACCTCGCTGTAACAGAAGGCTAGAACCGGAGCAAGCACCTTGGTGAACACCCTTGGTGCCGAGGCTAGGCCAAAAGGAAGAGCCACAATCGATAGTGGACTTCGCTGATCGCAAAGCGCAGAAACTTCTGGTGACTTGCGCAGTTCGGAACATGCAAGTAGGCGTCCTTGAAGTCCAAGGACGCCAGAAGAAAATCCCTTTGGTGGAGTGTAGCGATCACCGTGCGAATGGATTCCATGCGGAACTTCTGCACCTTCTCGAAGGCATTCAGGGCCTTGAGGTCCAGGATAGGTCGAACCACGTCCTATTTTTGGGACGACAAACAGATTTGAGTAGAATCCCCGAAAACTCTCCTGTGACGGAACCGGCACAATCACTCCGGACCTGATCAAATCCTGTACAGCCCCCAAGAGGGCTGCCCGACAGGTAGGAAGGAGAGGAAGATTTGAGGGAAAGAATCTGTCTGGGGGCCAGGATCGGAATACTATCCTGTATCCTGAGGTGACCACCTCGCACACCCACTAGTCGGAGATTCGGGAGGACCACCGATTCGTGACCTGCGAAGTCATCCCCCACCCCAGAGACGGGCGGAGGCAAGACTTCACGCGGAGGCGGGTCTGGGAGCCGCTCGTTCGGCTTACGCACCCAGGGGCACTTGTGCCCACCAGCCGCACTGCCGTCAGTCTGAGAGGGCCTCCCCGTGGACTGACTGACGAAAAAACCCCGTTTTGCTGGAAAGGAAGGCCCCTGTTTGCGGCGGGCCTCCTCACCCTTGCTAGTCTAAGGAAGAAGAGTGCTTTTACCTCCCATGACATCCATGACGATGTCATCCAGAGCAGCACCGAAAGGTCTACCACCTTTAAAATGGTAGATCCGTCAGGAGCTTCCTAAGGCTAGGTCAGCAGACCAGCACTTCAAACAGATAAGACGACGCAATACCACCGCCGAGACAGAGGCCCTGGATATTAAAGGGGCCGCGTCCAACGTGGCGTCGCACACATAAACCAGGCCCTGAACCAGTTGGTGAGCCAAAGCAACTGTGTCTGGAGGAAGATTATGCTCCTGTACAGCTAGGTGCAACAGTTTTGCCCAACCTGTAAGTGTTTAAGACACAAGGGTCGCCGCTACCACAGGCCGTAGGGCGGATCCCAACAAGGCAAACATGGCTCTGCTCACCACTTCTGACCTCCTGTCAGTGGGGTCCTCAAATGCAGGAGTCCCCTCCATCGTGAGAGTGATGGCCTTGTTCAACCGGGCGACTGGAGGGTCGACCCTGGGGGAGAAGCCCACTTTTTAAGTAGGGCATCTTCAAGGGGTATCTGATAGACAAACGCCGCGGGACCATAAAAAATAAAATAAAAAATTCTTCTGCGGCTTTTCCCAGACCTTATCAATGAGCTGGTCAAAGAAAGTACATATGGAAAAACCTCTTTAGAAGGTCTGGCCTTAAAAGAACCAAAGGAGACTGTATCCGCCTGAGGTTCTGCATCCGCAGCATTTTAGCTTGAGAGTGTCCCTCACCGCAGTCATGAGTACACTAACAAGCGCCCTGTCATTTACTGACTCAGAACTGGAGTTTTCCTCATAAGGAATGTCCTGTTCAAAACCATCCAATACATTCAGAACTAGGGTCCTGAGCGGTAGTGGCTAGGCCCATATCTGAATCAGCGCACTGCCCTCATGAAGTAAAGTGGGGAGAGGGTGCTTTTTTGCTCCCTTGCGCTTGCACACAGCTCCCATCCTGGTCAGAAATGATTCCAGGACTGCCCACAACTGGTCCCTAGGGACCGCAGGTGCTGAAGCACTGCCTGTTGTCCACTGACATTTAGGGGAAGCTGGTGACAGAGACTCCATATTGCCCCCCTCTGAGACTCCTCAGATAAAAAGTCCACCCACAGGCTGTGCTGACTGAGGAGGGGGCGCCCAGGGGACTCACCAAACCGGACCAGGGACCGCTCAGTTCCGCTGTCTGTACCGTGCTGTGTCAGCGCTGGTGAGCTGTGAGGAGATTGTGAGGAGATTTGCGCTGTTACAGCAGCGCTAGAGGCCAAAACTAGTGCTGAAGAGCGCGCGGGCTACAAGAAAATGGCCGCCGCACTTCACTGAGGCGATCCGCGGCAAGATGGCCGCCATGACTCAGCAAAAGTGAAAAAAACAGCACACACACAGCGCCACTCGGCGCTCAGGCCCCAAAACACACAAAAAAAGGCCCCAAGCATATCTGCAGACCAGCATTAGCCCCTCCAATAACAGTGTGACCCCCCAGGCACCCCACACAGCACAGCGCCAGCAATGGTGACAGAGAGTGACAATGAAATACAGGGGGAGACAGGGAAAATCCCCCACAGAGAAACACAGCCTTTTGTACTCACCTGCAGGCAGGAGAGACTACTTACCCGTCCCCTGAGGGACCCACTGGTGTGTTTCTGACAGGACTATCACAGTGCAGTACTGAGTAGCTGTTGGCCCGGTCCACCGCGAAAGATACAGTCAGTCAGGAACTGTTCAGTCTTGAGAGGACCGTGGGAGCATGAAGCAAACCCGGCCACCCCTGGAGTCATGGGGCCTGTCGTGAACTGAGTCTCACGCACACAAGGCGAGGATCAGCACGCTCGATGGTCGGACAGGGAAGACTACGAGGATATCTTGTACCCAACCTGTTGCCCAGCCGACAGTTGATAGAAAATTCTCAAGAATAAAATAAAAAATAATTCCAGAAAAGGAATAAAAATAGGTCAGGAGACTGGCTCCTGAGAGAGCCACGTCTTCTCCTTCTGCTAGGCAGAAAAAAAACTGAAGTCTGCTGACTGTAGTGGGAGGGTTATGTCTGGAGGGACCGCCCCCTGGGTGGGGCTGTTCAGCTCTGGCTTTTAGAATGTATGTAGAACATTTCACATTCTGCCTAGGTCTTCTCCTGCAAGCAGGGACATAACCCACGTGTAAAGTGTAAAGAGACACCGTGTCAGTCCATGGATGGTAAGAGAAAATAGAGCTTTCTTTTGGTGGTATTTGATCACCACTGCGGTATTTATTTTTTGCATTATTAACAAAAATAGAGCGACAATTTTGAAAAAAAAACAATATTTTGTACTTTTTGCTATAATAAATATCCCAATTTTTTTTTTCAAAAGCTAATTTTTTCTCAGTTTAGGCCAATATGTATTCTTCTACAAATTTTTGGTAAAAAAAAAAATCACAATAAGCGTATATTGATTGGTTTGCGCAAAAGTTATAGCGTCTACCAAATAGGGGATAGTTTTTTTGGCATTTTTATTATTATTTATTTTTTACTAGTAGTGGCGGCGATCTGCGATTTTTATCATGACTGCGACTTTATGGTGGACACATCGGACACTTTTGACACATTTTTGGGACCATTGTCATTTATACAGCGATCAGTGCTATAAAAATGCACTGACTACTGTAAAAATGACACTGGCAGTGAAGGGGTTAACCAATAGGGGGCGCTGCAGGGGTTAAGTGTGTCCTAGGGAGTGATTCTAACTGTTAGGGGGAGGAGCTACCAGTGACATTAGTGATCACTGTTCCCGATCACGGGGAACAGTGGATCCCTGAGATGTCACTAGGCAGAACAGGGGAATGCCTTGTTTACAAAGGCATCCCCCTGTTCTGCCTTTGCTGACCGCAATCGTGGGCCACCCGGGAACATTGAGTTCCCGGGACCCGCGGGCGCACTCACGAGTCATGCGGCGCACGTGCGCCCGCTGGGCGGCAAATTTAAAGGGACGTACAGGTACGCCTATTTGCCTGCCCGTGCCATTCTGCCGACGTATATCGGCGTGCGGCAGTCGGCAAGTGGTTAATTTAGTGGCATAAAAATGTTATTTGGAAATTTCTTTAAATTGGGTCTTAAAGCGATATTGAACCCAAAAACTAACACCTATTATATTGCAGCTTACCAATTCTTAGATGTGATGACTGCATTCATATTCTTTTTTCTATTTTTATCTGATGATCCACACACTAAGTCTGTTGTTTTTAAAAAGAACAAGCTTTCCAGCAGACTGTATCAGTTAAGAAATAAGACAAACCATTTAACACTAGCAGGGGTGCTTACAATGATCATCTTTTTTTATGTAAAACATCCCAAAAGAAAAAAAAAACAGCTTACTGTAACTGCTTATAAAGTGTTAGCTGAAGTTTGGCTTCAGTTTGACTGTGTATTTAAATCTGCTAGTACATCTAACACTTCTCTCCCCCTAGACTGTCAATGCTGCTGTTCAAAAGTGCCCCCTGTCCTCCTTCATCCAGAGTGCGGACACTCTGATACTGTCCAGATCACCAGGTGAATACAGAGGAGAAAAAAGCCTAAGAAAAGAAAACAAATGCAGCAACCACATCTAATGATTGGTAAGCTGCAATAAATTGTATTTTTGGTTTTGGGTTTAATATTTTAATTCTGTTAAGATCCATGTGTCATCCATTTTATTAGTCATTAGTGGCAGACTCTTTCTGTTAGTCAAGACTGGGTCTTGGTTTGTTAATTAGTGATTATATAAATTTCCATCATTCTTTGGCTGTGGCCACATATCTTAAAATCAAAAAAGCTTTTTAGTTCTTCAATCATCTCTTCATCTCTCTCCGGTTATAGGAAGGGTCAACATGTGTCTTCATCTACTATCACCTCCTCCAAACCCTGTTCAGATGGCCTACAAGAATAACGTATTAGCTCTTCCTCAAATCCAAGCGCATATTGAAAAGGAGATTTGCAAGGCAGCCATCAGGTCCTTTTCTTATAACTCCCCCGCATGTATTGTATTTGCTAAAATTAACATGAATAGAATAATGCAGCAGCAGGGATTTTTTGTTTGTAGAATAATGTGCAATAGTGCAATTATCCTTTCACAGGTAAACCAAAGGGGAAAAAAAGTCTTCAATAT
The DNA here is from genome assembly GCA_029206835.1 of Rana muscosa. Lineage (NCBI taxonomy): Eukaryota > Metazoa > Chordata > Amphibia > Anura > Ranidae > Rana > Rana muscosa. The sequence continues at coordinate 781,597,187 of CM055121.1, forward strand.
CATAACTTTGGTCCAAAACTGAATTATTCAAGGTTCAGCTCAAAACATGTAGCAGCAGAAAGAATGGAAATGAATGGAAAAAATGGTTTTGCAGCTCCGTGAAACAAAGAAAATCATCTGCAAGAAATAACTATTAATACAGAAGCAAAGAACAGAGCACATCAGCCTAGGAGCAGTGATGGCAAACCTTGGCACCCCAGATGTTATGGAACTACATTTCCCATGATGCTCAACTACACTGCAGAGTACATGAGCATCATGGGAAATGTAGTTCCAAAACATCTGGGGTGCCAAGGTTTGCCATCACTGGCCTAGGGCAATGATAACTTTACAATTTATTAGAATATATGTTAAAGCAAAATAAAAAAACAAAAAATAAAAACATATTTAGTACATATCTGCAATACATGCACATTTTCCCATGGTTTGTCCCTTTAAACACAATACAAGTACAGAAAAATAACTTGGTGTACCGGAAATATCGTGTGCTTCTACCTTCTTCTTTGACAGGACAGCAGAGTTAAGGCAATTTGCTAAAACTGGAGCAGGCAGAGTTTGGAGCAGCTGTGTATAGTAACCAATCAGCTTCTAGCTTCAGCTTGTTTGAGAACAAAAGATGTAAGCTGATTGGTTGGCATGCACAGCTGCTCCAGATTTTGTCTGCTTCAAGCCTCGTACACACGGCCGAGAATCTCGTCAGGAAAAAACACGTTGTTTTTCCTGATGAGATTCTTGACAAGAATCTTGTCCCGGCCGAGTGTACACACGCTCGATTCGAAAGAACCGCCGTTCTTTTGAATGGAACGAACGCGGTGACGTCATCGACTACGACAAGCGTGAGCTCGTCACATTCGATGCCGCCACCGCCATCTTGCTACACCCTACCAATGCCTAGGAAGCTACCGCGCATGCGTCAAAGTCATTTCGAGCATGCACGAGTTTCCACGGCGACAGGTAAGCGTACTCTCGACGAGAAAATAGAGAGCAGGTTCTCTATTTTTCTCGTCGAGATTCTGGCCAGTTTTCTTGACGAGAAACCTGAAAGCCTCGTACACACGGATGGTTTTCTCGGCAAGAAAGCTCTCCCGGCAGTTTTCTTGTCGTTTCTTGACGAGAAAACCGTCCGTGTGTACGAGGCTTCAGTCTTGATAAATTCCCCACAGTGTATTTTCAGCTCTGAATTCCAAAGCATGTGGTGTTAGCCTTGCCTACTTCTGGTGGACGGTAAAGAACAGACATCCCCCCCTCTTTTGTGCAGGCAGAGCGCAAGTTGTCAGCTCATAAGATTTCTGGCAAAATCAAGACATGTTTTGCATTTATTAACCAGTTCTATACTGGGACCCAGGGGCCCACAGCGTGGCGGTCGGGGATGAGGCATGTTCCTCGGGACACAGCCCATCCCCAATCAGCGTAAAGAGCCAATAAAAATGTCTCTTTACCACGTGACCGGCAGTGTCCATGCTCTGTCCTTGTGCACAGCACTCGTGCGCGTCCCTAGGGGCGCGCAGAGGAGCGATTGGGGACAGGGCTTGTCACCCTGACACAGCCCATCCCCGACTGCGGTAAAAAGCCAATAAAATTGTCTCTTTACCACGTGACCGGCTGTGTGGAATCACAGCCGGTCACAGAATGTAAACAAACCATGGTAATGAGCTTGTTACCACCTACAGTGCACACCAATCACACTGATTGCCCCCCCCAGTAATAAAGAGGACCTGTCACCAGCCCATCTGAGTACCTGTCACCAGCCCATCTGAGTACCCGAGTACCTGTCACCAACCCAAGTACCTGTCACCAGGCCATCAGAGTACCCGAGTACCTGTCACCAGCTCATCAGAGTAACCGAGTACCTGTCACCAGCCCATCAGAGTAACCAAGTACCTATCTGCAGCCCATGCCTCATAGAATATACCTTGGGGCGTTTGTTTTTCAAAATGGGGTCATTTTGTGGGTAATTCCACCGTCCTGGTGCTCCAGGACCTTCAAAAGTGTGATAGGTAGGAATGAAATTAGATGTGTAATTTATGCTCCTAGAACGCCTGAAGGTACTACTTCAATGTTGGGCCTCTGTATGTGGCCAGGCTGTGTAAAATTTTCACACATGTGGTATCACCATACTCGGTAAGAGTAGCAGAATGTATTTTGTGGGTTACTTTTTGCTATGTACATATCATATAAATTGACAACTTTGTGTAAAAAAATATGTTTTCGTTTTCTTTCCACGTTTTCCGAAGACTTGTGGAAAAAAGTTAACCATTGCAATGACTCATAATGCCTCATAGAATATACCTTGGGTTGTTTGCTTTCCAAAATGGGGTCATTTTGTGGGTAATTCGATTGACCTGGTGCTCCAGGGCCTTCAAAAGTGTAATAGGTCGTTAGGAATTTAGATGTGTAATTTATGCTCCTAGAACCCCTGACGGTGCTCCCTGCATGTTGGACCTCTCTATGCGGCCAGGCTGTAAAAAAGTCAAACACATGTGGTATTGCTATACTCATAAGGAGTAGCAGAATGTATTTTGGGGTGTAATTGCAAGTATGCATATGCAGTGTGTGAGAAATAACTTGTTATTATGACAATTGTGTGTAAAAAAAAAACGGAATTTTCCTAAAAAATTGGGGGAAAAAATTACAACTTCAAAAAACTCGGCATGCCTCTTACTTAATACCTTGGACTGTCTACTTTTCAAAAAGGGGTCATTTGGGGGGTATTTGTACTTTCCTGACATTTCAGGACCTCAAGAAATGAGATAGGCCATTAGCACATCAGGTGTGATCAATTTTCAATGATTGGCACCATAGCTTGTCTCTATAACATCTCTTGACTCTATAACTTTCACAAAGACCAAATAATTTACACTTATCTGGGTTATTTTTAATAAAGAAATGTAGCAGTATAAATTTTGCCCAAAATGTATGAACAAAAATGACTTATTTGCAAAATGTTATCATAAAAACAAAAAAAAAAGGTTTTTTTTTTTTTCAAATGTTTGCTCTTTTTTCCCTTATGTCGCAAAAAATTAAAAACCCAGTGGTGATAAAATACCACAAAAAAAAAGCTATATATTTGTGTGAAAAAAATTATAAAAACTTTGGGTACAGTGTTGCATGACTGAGTAATTGGCATTCAAAGTGCGACAGCGCTTAAAGCTGAAAATTGGTCTGGGCAGGAAGGGGGTATAAGTGCTCTGTATTGAAGTGGTTAAAGATATAACAAAACACTTTTATTGTTTTTATAGTGGGCATAGAAAATAATCACCCTCTTTAAAATAATCACATTTTGTTTAGTTTGCAGCCTGAAAAAAAGACAGACACAGTTTTTGTTTTATCCAGCTGTATTTATTCAGTGCAACTTATAACATCGAAGTGAAAGATATAACACCAACATGTCAGAAAAACATAAAAACAATTCCAAAACAAAATCACAGAGTTGGAAAAACGATCACCCCCCTCCTAAAAATTACTTGTAAACTCAATCAGGTTTAGCTAATCACCTTCTCAATGACACACATTGACCTTCAACTGTGATCAGCTGTGGTCATTTTGATTAGCTCAGCATGAAAAGAGCTTTCCTGGAGCATTTCAGTCTCTGGTAGTGCAACTGAAGCAAACAATCTATGGGTGGCAAGGCACTGTCAAAAGATCTCCAGGATAAAAGTTGTGGACAGGCACAAGTCGGAAGATGGATAAAAAAAAAAATAAAAAAATAAAAGGCTTTATCAATGCCTAGAAGCACAGTATTGCCTATTATTGAGAAGTGGAAATTATTTGGTACAACACAGATTCTCCCTCCAAACTAGATGAAAGAGGCAGGAGGAAACTGGTCAGAGAGGCTACCAAGATGCCTACAGCAACTCTGAAGGAGTTGCAGGAATTTTTGACAAACAGTGGTCATTGTGTGCATGTGACAACAATATCTCAAATTCTCCACAAATGTGGCTTGTATGGGAGGGTTGCAAGAAAAAAGCCACTCCTCAAGAAAGGCCACATGCAGTCATGACTGAGCATTGCCAAAACGCACCTTGAAAATCCTGGGGCCACATGGAAAAAGGTGTTATGTTCAGATGAGACTAAAATTGAATTATTTGGCCTCAATACCAAACGATATGTCTGGCGGAAATAAAATACAGCTCACCATCCAAATAACACATTCCTACAGTAAAGCATGGTGGTCGTAATATCCTGTTATGTGGGTGTTTCTCTGCAACAGAGACTGGTGCACTTGTCAGGATAGAAGGAAAAATGGAAGGGGCCAAATTCTTAACCACTTCAATACAGGGCATTTTCACCCCCTTCCTGCCCAGGCCAATTTTCAGCTTTCAGCGCTGTTACATTTTGAATGACAATTGCGTGGTCAAGCAACACTGTACCCATATGAAATTTTGATATTTTTTTTCCCCACAAATAGAACTTTCTTTTGGTTGTATTTTATCATCTCTGCGGTTTTTATTTTTTGCGCTATAAACAAAAAAATGCAACAATTTTGAAAAAAAAGCAATATTTTTTACATTTTGTTATAATAAATATCCCCAAAATATATTAAAAAAACATTTTTTTCCCCAGTTTAGGCCGATACGTATTCTTCTACATATTTTTTTAGTAAAAAATAAAATAAAAATCGCAATAAGCGTATATTGATTGGTTTGCGCAAAAGTTATAGCGCCTACAAAATAGGGGATAAATTTATGGCATTTTTATTGTGACACAAATCGGGCACTTTTGACACTATTTTGGGACCATACACATTTATACAGCGATCAGAGCTATAATATTGCACTGATTACTGTGTAAATGTGACTGGCAGGGAAGGGGTTAACACTAGGGGGCGATAAATGGGTTAAATATGTATCCTAGGGAGTGATTCTAACTGTAGGGGGAGGGGACTCACAAGGGGAGGAGACCGATCGGTGCTCCTCTGTACTGGGAACACACGGATTGGTCTCACCTGACAGGACGTGGATCTGTGTGTTTACACACACAGATCCGCCAGGCAAGCGCATCGGCTCCAGAGTGACGCTGCACGCGCCCCCTAGATGCTCGGGAAGCCAAAGACATCATATGACGGTGGCCCGGAGGAACGAAGGGTTCTGCTGCGCTCTGCCAGAAAGTTGTCAATGGGAAGAAGGTTTACCTTCCAACATAATGACGCATAGCACACAGCAAAAATGACCAAATCGTGGTTGAAAGAGGAAAAGGTGTCCTTGCATGGCCTAGTCAGGGCCTGGACTCAAACCCCATTGAAAATCTGTGGAATGTCTTGAAGACTGCAGTCCACAAACAGTCACCATCAAATTTAACTGAACTTGAGCAGTTCTGCAAAGAAAAGTGAGCAAATTTTGAAAAGTCTACAGTAGATGTGCAAAGTTAGTAGAGACATATCCCAACAGACCATAGGCATGTGCACGGGGTGTGCCTGGGCACACCCTAATTACCCTGTGTGTGTTAGTGTGCTGAGATCTGCCTGGGCTGCTGTGAAATGCTGCATCCAAGCAGTAAGTAGCCCCCTGCTGCCTGTGAGACAGTATCACATTGAGCAAATTGTGAGGCTTGTAAGATCTGTTTAGAGTGTGAAACTGTCATGTAATGTAACTGCATGCAGGGAGATAGAGGCGCTGTCAAAATTCAGTCGTGATGTCAGGGATGGGCGGGACCCAACGGCAATCAAACATCAGCCAATGCGATGGGGTCTGGGCGGGCTGCTATGTGTATGTGGCTCTGCCCCCTTTCTTAGGCAGCCCAATCATTGGCTGGTGTTTAGAGAGCTGTTCGGTCCTGCCAATCCCTGATTGCTCCTCTCTCTCCCTGCATGAACTGCTTAATGTGAAACTCCCCCTCTGCCACCAAATGCTGCCAATCAGTGCTGCCTATCAATTAGTGCCACATATCAGTGCCCCTCAGTGATGCCCATCAGTGCTGCCAATTAATGCCCATCAGTGCTGCCAATTAGTGCCACCAAATGCTGCCAATCAGTACCACCTATCACTGCCAATCAGGGCCCATCAGTGCTGCCCATCAGTCCCAATCAGTGCTGCCTATCAGTGGCCATCAGTGCTGCCAATCAGTGGCCATCAGTGGTGCCAATCAGTGGCACCTACTAGTGCCCATCAGTGCTGCCAATCAGTGCCACCTATCAATGCCAATCAGTGCTGTTAATCAGTGCTGCCTATCAGTGCCCATCAGTGCTGCCTGTCAGTGCCCATCCATGCACTGAGTGCAGGGATGGAAAGATGACCTCAGCAGCCAGGCAGATTGTCAATGGGGAGGGCCGGCCTGGTGGGGCACAACTGAAATCTGTTGTTGATGTGTATTAATGCCACATGCCAATCTTTAGTATAATGGGTAATCACCACACTACTATTTACAATAAACGACTGGAGGTAAAAGAAAATATACGTTATACCTGTATCGAACGTGCGTAGGGGAGGGGACAGGACGGTGGAGAAGGCAGCAGGTCTGCCTACAGAGGAGGAACATCGCACACACATCCCCAGAGTTTTTTATGCTTCATACAGAGCGGTGCACTGACGCACCTTTATCATGTGAGTACCACATTTAGGGTATTTTTTCTTAAATAAACTTTATACAAACAATATCACACCATCAAGCCTCTTCTTTTGCCATTTGTTTATGAGGAGACAGCATCGTAAAGCAGGAGACACCGATACCAAACAGTCTGGGACCTTGCAGTACATTCAGAATCCAGTGGTGATTCAGAAGCGTGTTTTGACTAAGCTTAAACGCAAGGTCACACGCTCTAAGGTGAGCAGCTATTACCTAAGTGTGGGGAGCACCTGTGTGTGGAATCTCAGCACTGTTTGAATTGCACTGATGGATCTACAGATCTTTCATCAAAGAAGGACTTTCCGTGCGATTTTGGGCTGTGCTGCTTCATGCGATTAAGGCAACACAGTGGATTTGACACTTAAGCACTTTATTAAATGTCACTTTATATTTTTTCACTTCGTTACAATACGCTATAGAAGGACTTTTTATGCGATTTTGGGCTGTGCTGCTTTATGTGATTAAGGCAGCACAGTGGATTTGGTACTTAAGCATTGAATCTCACAATATATATATCACATATGTCACATATATATATATATATATATATATATTTTTCTCTTTGTTCATTATGCTATATATGGATTAAGCCTGATTACTTATTAGCCACGGCATATATTTGAGTTTGTTCATTTATTTATTTCACATTAGTATCTCGATGGGATACACAGGTAGTTAGCGTGGCACATATTACATATTTTATTTTTATTAAAATAAAATAGTGTCAGTAAAAGGCCTGCCGCTAAGCACTGTTATGTGTTCCCACACCAAAAAAATAGGATTTTTTATAACAGCTTACCTGTAAAATCCTTTACTTGGAGTACATCACGGGACACAGAGCTTAGTAATTACTATGTGGGTTATATATCTCACCTTCAAGTGCTGGACACTGATGTAATCAATTAGACAGGAAGTTCTCTCCCTATATAACCCCTCCCATACTGGGAGTGCCTCAGTTTTGTAGCAAAGCAATAAGTGTCCCAATATCCCCAAACAAGAGGGGCGGGAGCTCTGTGTCCCATGATGTACTCCAAGAAAAGGATTTTACAGGTAAGCTGTTATAAAAAATCCTATTTTCTTTATCGTACATCACGGGACACAGAGCTTAGTATAACGCAGACTGCCATCAGACGTGAGGACCTATACCGCTGCCTACAGCATACTGCGCCAAAGAGCGGCATCCTCTTGCCGCCTTACATTCACCTGATAGAATTAGTGAATGTATGCACCGGCGACCAAGTTGCGGCCTTGCAAACTGAGTCATAAAGGCTTGGTAATGCACTGCGCATGAAGCGCTTACTATCCTGTTAGGGTGCACTCTAAAAGAAACAGGGGAACCCTCTCTTTAACCACAAGCCTGAATAATAATCTGATGAATCAACATTGAAAACAGTTGATTTAGACGCTGCCTGCCCTTTCCTGGGGCCTCCTGGTAGCGCCCCAACATCAGTTTTCCGTATCTGAGCAGCTGCTTCAGATAGGCCTTGACTGCTCTCATACCAATGAGAGAGTGTAACAATTTTAATAGCCGATTTGAATGCTACCTGCCTATTTCTAGGGTCTTCAGGCAGCACAATCAAAACGTCAGTTTCCTATATCTGAAACCTTCAGATAGATTTTTAAGTGCTCTCCTCTATATTGAGAGAAAGCAATAACCTTTCCTCCCGCAGAACAAGGCTCTGGAAAAAAGGAAGGCAAGAATATCTTGATTGAATAAAAATCAGATCCTTCTAGGAAATAAGGCCGGGTGAAGATTTACCATCACCCTATCCTTAAGAAAATTAAGTATGGCTCTATACAAAAAAAGGTGCCAATACTGAAACTCTCTTTCGGAGTCTACCGCAACTAAGAACACCAATTCCCCTGTTAGAAGGATGAAGGGATATATGGTGCATTGGCCCAAGGTGCTGACCTTGTAAGCCGACCAAATTAGACTCAATCCTCCAAGCATAAGGGCGCCCTAACTGGCGGTCTTATACATGTTACCCCTTGTATAAAGACCTGGATCAAAGCAAGCGGCCTTTGAAGATACTGACAAGGCCGAATCGGATCCTTGATGGAACTTAAGGCTAGCTCCATCTCCTTTCCTAATGTAGGAAGGTAAGAACTTTACCTATGACATACTTCCAAGGATCCACCCCTTGGTTTCACACCAGGAATACGGGCCTTCCAGATCCTTTGATACATGGTCCTGGAGGCCAGCTCTTCTGTATGAATCAAGGTAACTTGCCGCTGATTCTGAAAACCTCGAACCTCAAGAATGCGGGCTATAACAGCCAGACCATCAATTCCCATGTTTGCAAGACGGGATGGAATACCCCGAGAAGTAGGTCTGGACAAGATGTAAGGGACCCTGGGTCCTCTACTACCACCTTTACGATTCCTGCACAGTAAGGTTGTCTGAGTCATGCCGGAGCCATTAGGCTGGCTTCCGTTCCCCTCAGATGTTGCAAAGAAGCCAAGATAGTCGCGACACTGGGGGGAGAAATCGCATAAACCAGTGACAACTGGTCCCATGAGATCACCAACGCATCTGTCCCACATGCGAGCGGATCCTTTGTTCTTGACACAAAGCTGTCCAACTTCTTGTTGAACCTGGACGCCAATAAATGTTATGTCCGGGATACCTTCTCTGGCATTTGGCCAGAAAAAAGTCGGGGTGTAGAGGTCATTCTCCCGAGAACAATTGTTGACGGCTCCAGAGAACCGCCTGCCAATTCTCCATTTCATGTAATGAAGACTGTCGATAGGCAAGGCACAAGCTCCTCTGCCCAAGCCGGAACATGGTTCACTTCCCTCTGGCTGCGTGACTTCTAGTGCCTTCTTGGTATATAAAGTAAATCATTGGTGTGGCATTGTCGGATTGTAGTCTGCCATCCGTAGCTCTAGAATGTTGACGAATAAGGCTCACTTGGATCTTGACCACTTCCCCTGGGCACTGGTCTCTTCCAGGCCTGGCCTCCATCCCTAGAGGCCAGCCTTCGTAGCCGCCACCTCTCAGGTAACCGGCATGAAGGATCCTCCTTTCTGCCAATCTTTTAGTTAAGAACCACCAACTAAGACTCCAGCGTATCCAGAAGGGGGGCGTGACCGAATGTGGATGCTGGATGCTGGAGTGAGAGTGTGAGCGCTCTCTCCTTCTCCTTCCTCGCTCTTCTCCTCCTCCTAGACTGCTCTCCACCTCTCAGCCGGGGGATCTGTGGCTGTGAACTGCCCGGGACTCGGGGGATGTGTAGGTGGATGAGCGATCCTGCTCTTCTGGCCGGAGGCCCCCCCGCCCCTACCCTGTGATCCGGTGCCTTTGCTTGGAGATTCTGAGCTGGCTGGGCCGACGGCGGCTTGGCGGAGCTCCGGGCTGTTTGACTGCCAGTGCCGGTGGCTAGTGGTGGAGGGGAGAGATAACGGCGGTGGTGTGAGAGGCCCCCCGCCCTCCCCATCTTCCCGAAGAGGCGCCTGACCAAGGCTGTAACCCGGAGCAAGACAAGTGGAAGTTGATCATCCCTCAGCCTGGTAAACTTATGACAGCTGCTTTTGATCGGGTGAGAACTTTCCATTTTTTATCTTAAACGTAGTGACAGTTTCATACAGCCCATCTGTCTCGGAAGCTGGATTGCGAACTATAATTTTTTGTCTTCCTCATTTTGGGGCATGCCTGTTTAGTACAGAGGAGGGGTGATGCCCCCCCCCCCCCCAGCAATTTGATCTAATATTGAGTTAACATTGGAAATATGCATAACCTGTCCCTGGATGAGACATTTGTTCATACACAAGCTTGGAAAACAGGGAAGACATGGAAGGCTATGCCATAGAGACTGCGCTTACTTACCTGTTTCAGATCTCCCTGTCTGCTGGGAGGGAACTGTTTTTTTTTTGCTTTTTTTCCTGACTGAGCGGCATGACCTTTTATTGAACTGGGTTCTACTTCTATCCATTGCTGGGATAGATAGGAAGAAGGGGAAGAATTTGTTATAGGGGCAGTGTCCTTGAAAAAATAAATAAAAATAAATAAATAAATAGAGGGAGAAAAAGGGAAGCTAGTTTTGCTGCCCCCCCCCCCCCCCCAGAGACTGGGCTGTATAAATATACAAATATTGCATGGTAGAGAACTGCCCTTGTTGGGTTTCCTTTATTTTTTACCCCTCTACTGTTACCATTGTAATCACATATCATAAAGGGACTGCCCCTACCTCTCCAGTAAACTTAACTACATGATAACTGTGATACATTTCATTTTCATATGGATGGGCTGTTTTCCAAAGGCAGTCCCCCTCCCCCCAGTCCCTAATCTCCAATTATAGTGGAATCTACTGTGAAGGTGTTTGCTTACTATTGTTCACTATTGCCTATTTTATTATTTTCTGGAGTATGACAACGCAGCGCACCACAAAGGTGAGCCAGGCAGCTGCTGCCAGATTAAAAGAATTCTCCCATACGCCGGGTCAGACGCCCCTAAAGAATACCCAGCACGCCACCATGTTGTCTAAATTACAATCTGAAGCCAAAACCACCAGGAAGAGTGGGGGCCAGGGCCAGTCAACCCCTTTGAAGGGAGCAACAGCCCCCTCCGTAAAACTGCCAAGTGAGGGGGCGGTGGAAATCCAGGGACATTTAGATATACCCCCCCCCATATGGATACTCTGGGAGCAATAGAACCATCAGAGCCATCTCTAAAGGAAATTTTGTTTGCAATTAACTCCTGTAAAACTGAAACGTCTGACCAAATTAAGTCAGTACGAGAAGAACTGGCGTTTTTCAGGCACGACATACAAAAAGTACGGGAGAGGACCACCGCTCTAGAGGGGAGGGTTGGCCTGATGGAGGATGATTTGAACCCCCTGAAAAGGGAGATCAAAATCATGAGGGAACAGATGACCAATTATCAGACAAGGATTGATGAAATGGAGAACAGGATGCGTAGGAAGAACAATAGGATTTTTATAACAGCTTACCTGTAAAATCCTTTTCTTGGAGTACATCATGGGACACAGAGCGACATAGTCATTACTAATGGGTTATATAGATACCGTCAGGTGCTGGCACTGGCAACTTCCAAAACCGGAAGTACCCTCCCCTATATAAGCCCCTCCCATCCGGGAGCACCTCAGTTTTGTAGCAAAGCAATAAGTGTCCCCAAAGAGGGGCGGGAGCTCTGTGTCCCGTGATGTACTCCAAGAAAAGGATTTTACAGGTAAGCTGTTATAAAAATCCTATTTTCTTTCTCGTACATCACGGGACACAGAGCGACATAGTCATTACTAATGGGATGTCCTAAAGCAATGCCAAATGAGGGGGGGGATACACCATATATAAGCTGAGCGCTATCAGACATGAGGATCTTTTGCGGCCTGCAACACACTGCGCCCAAAGGCGACATCCTCCTGACTTCTAACGTCCACCTGGTAGAACCTAGTAAACGTGTGAACTGAAGACCATGTTGCGGCCTTACAGATTTGAGCCAGGGAGGCCTGGTGATGCACTGCCCATGAAGTTCCAACTGCTCTCGTGGAGTGCGCTCTAACTTTGAACGGAGGCGGTCTCCTTCTCAAGCCATAGGCTTGTATTATGAGGAAAGGAAGGTGCGCCAATCTAAGTGCAGTAAAACAGGCTTTAATTAGCAAATTTGTATAAAAACAGCCAAATGGCTACTCACAGGATACAGGAATAATACAGGCATGTAAGGAGTTAAAGGTAGTCCGGAGTCATCTATCCCATTGGTCCGTTCTATCCACACGTCACTTCCGGTCCGACGGCACGCTGCGCTCCACGCTGAAGCGCACGCTGAAGTCCTCGCTGAACTGCAGCTTCCTGGTTATCCCATGTCTACCCTGATGACACAGGGCGCATCACTACATCTGCAGCTTGGATACCTGGTTTTTCTTGACTTCCCTTGCTGACACCGCAACCTGCCTTCCTGCCTTCAGCCATCTTCAGCTACACCTCTCTCCATCTGGAACCAACATCTCCCCTGAGGACCGCCTTAGATGACTCCGGACCACCTTTAACTCCTTACATGCCTGTATTATTCCTGTATCCTGTGAGTAGCCATTTGGCTGTTTTTATACAAATTTGCTAATTAAAGCCTGTTTTACTGCACTTAGATTGGCGCACCTTCCTTTCCTCATTATATTTTACAGAGTCTGCTTCTGCTCATGGTAGCTGCCGCTAGTGCTTGCAACATCAACATTAACATTCATTGATCCCTTTGATTTTTACTCTGCCTAGAACTCATTCTGCGCCATTTTTTCTCCCCTTTTTTTATTATTGTATTATGACCTGTCGAATCCACCTGGCTAAAGTAGATTTTGACGCTGCCTGACCCTTTCTGGGGCCTTCCGGCAGAATAAACAAAGTATCCGTTCTGCGAATCTGAGCAGTGGCTTTTAGATAAGCTTTAACTGCTCTTACTACATCCAAAGAATGCAATAACTTTTCCTCTACCGAAGTAGGTTTGGGGAAAAAAGAAGGAAGAACCACATCTTGGTTCAAATGAAACCTCGATACCACCTTAGGAAGAAAGGCTGGCTGAGGACGTAATACTACTCTGTCCTTATGGATAACCAGATATGGCTCTTTACAGGACATAGCTGCTAATTCCGACACTCTTTTAGCCGAACAAATGGCTACTAGAAAAATCAATTTCCTGGTGAGAAGCACCAAGGAAATATGCTGTAATGGTTCAAATGGTTGTTTCTGTAAAACCGACAGAACCAAGTTTAGATCCCATGGACATATGGGAATATTAACCGGAGGACTAATACGCATCACTCCTTGTATAAAGGCTTTGACTAGTGAATGCGAAGCCAAGGGCCTTTGAAAAAATATTGACAAGGCCGAAATCTGACCCTTGATAGTACTCAAGGCAAGCTTCCTATCTACAGCCCATTGTAGGAAGTCCAGAATCCTACCTATTACGTATTTACGTGGATGCCATTTCTTGGCCTCACACCAGGCGATGTACGCCTTCCAGATTCTATAGTAGATCTGCCTGGATACCGGCTTCCTGGCATTGATCATGGTAGATACCACAGCATTAGAGAGCCCTCTCTTTTTTAGAATGTGGGCTTCAATAGCCAGGCCGTCAAACCTAGGGCTGGTAAGGAAGGGTGGTATATCGGTCCTTGCGAAAGCAGGTCCGGATGATGTGGGAGGGTCCAAGGACTCCCCACAGACATTTTTACAATCTCCGCGTACCATGCTCTTCGGGGCCACGCTGGAGCCACCAGAATCACTGGTTTCTTTTCTACCCTGATTCTGCGGAGTAATCGAGGTAACAATTGTGGCGGTGGGAATGCATATATCAGCTTGAACTGATCCCAAGGGAACACTAGGGCATCCGAGCCGCAAGCTAGGGGATCCCTTGTCCAAGAGACAAACCTGTCCACTTTTGCGTTGAATCTGGATGCTAGCAGATCTACATCCGGTGTTCCCCACCGCTGACATATTGTCCGGAAAACCTCGGGATGAAGGGACCATTATACTGGGCATAATTGTTGGCGACTTAGAAAGTCCGCCTTCCAATTCTCCACTCCTGGAATGAATACCACAGATATGGCTGGGACATATCTTTCTGCCCATCTCAGGATGTAATTTACTTCCCTTTGGGCTGCACGACTCCTGGTGCCCCCCTGATGATTGATATATGCCACTGCTGTGGCATTGTCTGATTGAATTCTGACAGGGGACCCTTGGAGTTTGGATGTCCATGCTACTAGGGCATACCGGGCTGCTCGTATCTCTAAGAGATTGATGGGCAGGGCCTTTTCCGCATCCGACCATCTGCCCTGGAGAGACCATTGCTCCAGTACTGCTCCCCAGCCTATAAGGCTGGCATCTGTAGTGACCACCTTCCAGGAAATCGGACTGAAGGATTTCCCTCTTTCCAGATTCTGGGGAACCAACCACCAGCGGAGGCTCTTGCGAACGGAAGGGGACAAGGACATTGGTAAGTCCAGAGCCTGAACTTTTTTGTTCCAGGCTGACAGTATGGCCCTTTGCAACTTCCTTGAATGGAATTGACCGTAGGGTACTGCTTCGAATGATGCCACCATTTTTCCCAGCAGCCTCATGCACAGGCGTATGGATGGCTGTCTTTTTGAACCCACTAAGTGGATCAAATCTCTCAAAGACGACCCCTTTTCTTGAGGCAAGAAAATTTTTCTCTGGTCTGAATCCAGCCTTAGCCCCAAGTATTCCAGACTTTTGACTGGTTTTAGGGCTGACTTGTCTCGGTTGATAATCCAACCGTGATATTCCAGATACTTGATTGTCTCGTGAACAACCACTTCTAGTTTTTCCACTGAGTGGTCTATCAGCAACAAGTCGTCTAGATATGCCATTATTGTTACACCTCGTGTTCTTAGATTGGCCAATAATGGGGCCAGAATTTTTGTGAACACTCTTGGTGCTGTGGCCAGACCGAAGGGTAAGGCTCTGAACTGAAAATGGCGCCCTTCTACCGCAAAGCGTAGAAATTTTTGGTGGGCTGGAAAGATGGGAATGTGCAAATAAGCATCTTTGATGTCGATCGAGGCTAACCATTCCTCCCCTTGTAGGGCAGTGGCTACCGATCGGATCGACTCCATCCGGAAAGTCCTGATATGTAGGAATTTGTTTAGCCCTTTTAGATTTAATATGGGCCTCACGTCCCCGTTTGGCTTCGGGACTGTAAAGAGGTTTGAGTAAAACCCGAACCCCCATTCTTCCAGGGGAACCTCTATAATTACTGCTTGGAGCAATAATTGTTCTAGTGCCAACAGGAGGGATCCTCTCTTCTGGGGATCCCTTGGCACGTTTGACCTTATAAAGCGGGAAGGAGGGGAGTTTTTTAACTCCAATTTGTATCCCAGATTTACTGCGGAGAG
This sequence comes from Rana muscosa, assembly GCA_029206835.1. Lineage (NCBI taxonomy): Eukaryota > Metazoa > Chordata > Amphibia > Anura > Ranidae > Rana > Rana muscosa. The sequence goes on from CM055121.1 coordinate 781,612,609, forward strand.
CACCCATCTGTCTCGGATCGTGTCCCGCCAGGTCTCTGTGAACAACTGAAGTCTTCCCCCCACCCGATTGGGTGGGGGCAACCCTTCATGCATTTGACTTTGGGGGAGGTTTTGTACCTCTCCTGCTCCAGGGCTTCTTGTTACCCTGCAATTGTCCCTGATTTTTACCTCCGGGATTTGACCGAGGAGGCCGTCGGAACTGTTTCACAGCCGATGTCCTAGGGACTGGAGAAGCAGGCCTCTTAAAAGAGGGACCTCTAACTCTATTTTTAACCGGCAAAAGTGTACTTTTACCGCTGGAAATTCTCTGGATATATTTGTCCAGGTCTTCCCCGAATAAGCGTTCACCATGAAATGGGAAGCTGACCAGCAATTTTTTACAGGGAGCTTCAGCAGACCAGTTTTTGAGCCATAGAAGCCTGCGCATATGTACTACAGACAGCGTAAGGCAGGAGGCCTGATGGATTGAATCCTTTATAGCGTCCACCGCAAAGCATAAGGCTCTAGGTAGATCAGCTAGGGCAAGAGCCTGCTGATCTGGCAAGTCCCTTAAGACCTGTTTCAACTGATCCTTCACTGCTTGGCAGACCCCAATAGCTGCCACTGCTGGTTGTGTCACCAATCCTGCTGTAGAAAAAGCAGATTTTAATAAGGACTCCAATTTTTTATCTATTGGGTCCTTGGACATTATCCACCGGACATGTCAGTGATTTATTCACACAAGAGATGGCTGCGTCCACTGTAGGGACCCTCCATTTTCTGATGAACTTATCCTCCATGGGATAGACTACCGGAAATCTCTTGGGGGGAGTAAATATTTTGTCAGGATGCTCCCAATCCTGGTAAATGAGCCCTTCCAGTAAAGGATGGATCGGAAAGGAACAAACAGTCTGGGGAGCTTTTAGCGACCCCAACGAGGAGACAGAAGTGGATGATGGCTCCGCAAGTGGCATTTTAAATGCTGATCGGACCATATTAGTCAGGGACTGAACCCATAACCCTTCAGCATGTAATGCTGAGAACGGCTCTTCCACTGTTGATTCCTCTACAACCGAATCAACCTCATCCTGATCCCCTTCAGGTAGGTCGATCCCTGTATGGGACTGTTGCTCTGTTAACAGGCACTCTGAGGGAGGAGACGGAGATCGGGCGCTTTTCTCCTGTGACAGGGAAGCCGCGATCAATGCTGACAATCTCTCTTCTAGCCCTCCCAGAGCTGAGGAAAAAACCTCCTCTGTTACATACACAGGAGCAGGTGAACTGAGGACAGCCACAGTACCAGGTACTCCTGAGGGTGCTCTACCGTCACTAACCTCTGATTCTTCAGGGGAGACTGGTGCAGCCGAAGCATGCCCAAGATCCTCAGAGCCCGATGGAGACCCCCTATTCCTCCTGGAATTTCTAGTCCCGGAGTTTTTAGACGGCATATTCCTAAGCCACAAAGCTGAGGTATTCCAGCCGAAATACACCAGTTACTGACAATAGTCTAGCATAAATGCTGCTATAAGAAACAGTTGGTGTCTACTAATGTGCCTTTCTAGGGGATGCCTGTATCAACCGCTTGCTGTATATGCCTTCTTTAAATGTTGCCAGCTCTGTCTCTGTACTTCATAGCCAGCTCACCACACAAAATTGTGGTTTTTAACATGCTGGGACGCCCACACATGCGCAGAAGCGCTGTGGCGCGCACAGAGCGTCATCCCCCAGGCTCTGCCCCCTTTCCCGGCTCACCTCTATATATAGAGGCGCGTGCACATGCACGCGCGCGGCCACGTGCGCCTTCGGCGCTAATTTCGAAAATGGAAACCAGGGACAAGAGCCAGGGCCCCTTTGCCGCAGGCCGGGGGATGGACGAGCATTGCAACATGGCAGAGGAAGCAGTTTCCCATAAGAGAACTCACCATCTGCCTGGACTCGCTCTGATGAGAAGAAACTAGTCCACATGACAAGAAACGTTCCACAGCGGCCTCTAGTGGACAAACACAGGTACCGCAGTCTAATATATTAAATATATATATATATATATATTAAAAAAAAATTTTTTTTTTTTTTCTTGACCACCATTAAAAATTATTACATTTTTTTAGTAGTTACAGGCATGCACAGAATTTTGCGGGAATACCATTAGGTAACAGACAGAAAGACAAATTAGGCTTGGGGGTCCCCCAATAGAACCAAGTTCCTGGGGGCCCCCACTTACCTGTTCCCCGCCGCAGGACTTTGTTTGGTCCACAAAAGCCCAAACTTCACCTATCACGGCAGGCATTGTAATCAAACCTTCAGGGACCGGGTTCCCAAGGATTCCACTCCCCTGGACCTGTATAGCACCCTGCACAGAAAACATCTTGGTCGTGGGTATGACCAGAGCTCTGGATCCCAGGGTCCAGCTCTCCTAAGAGAAGCATTACAGGCAAAACCTTGCTCTTCTCTGTAAGGCCCGGGTACCGACCGTTTAGCTATGAAGCTTTTTTGGTCGGATCCGGAATAGCTTACTGAGGCCCAAAAGAACCTGTACGCAAGCTCAGTGAAAAACACATGTTTCTTCTTGGCCAACACCTTAGACACTGGCAAAAAACTGAGGTGCTCCCGGATGGGAGGGGCTTATATAGGGGAGGGTACTTCCGGTTTTGGAAGTTGCCAGTGCCAGCACCTGACGGTATCTATATAACCCATTAGTAATGACTATGTCGCTCTGTGTCCCGTGATGTACGAGAAAGAAATTAGGATAGTGGGGCTCCCTGAACGCACCGAAGGCCCGGATCCCATTATTTTTTTGGAAAAATGGCTCAGGGAACTATTTGGGGAGCAGTCTTTTTCACCTTTTTTTTCCATAGAAAGAGCCCATAGGGTCCCCTCTAGACCCCCCCAACCGGGTGCCCCCCCTAGATCTCTCTTATTAAAAACATTCCATTATAGAGATAAAATGACAATTTTAAATAAAGCCAGAGAGATGGGCAATATATCATTTAATGGCAATAGGGTCTCGATGTACCCCGACTTCTCACCTGACCTACAAAAACGTAGAGCAAAGTTCGGAGAAGTCAAGCGCAAGCTGTACCAATTAAAAGTGAATTACGCTCTGTTATACCCCGCTAGACTGAGAATAAATGCTTTGCGGGAGACTGTTTTTTGTGACACCCCGGAGGGGGTGGAGGACTGGATTCCAATCTATAAGAGGAGACTGTAGTATGCTTCGATTGCCTTATTCTAGAATTCCATTAATATGAGGAATTAATTTAAATTACATAAGCACATTGTTGTATAAAAGGGGGAGGGGGAGGAGGGGAGGGAGGTTCGGGTGTGGGGGAGTGATGAGCGTATTGTCCCTGGTTGTTAAGGGGCACGGCAAAGAACTCTCCATGTGTGTTTTCTTTTTTTCTTTATTATCACGTGTTTGTCTTTCTTGGTTTGGATATGGGGTTTATGGAGGGAGAGACGGGTTAGGGAGGGAAGTGTGTAAGGAAATGAGACTAAAGACACTAAGAACACTAAAAATGACAGGAATTGGTAATGGTCACATCAGAATGCCCCCAATTAGGCCCAAAGGGCAGGTGAGAGGGATGCATGGAAGTATGAGTTTGAGGAAACAAATGAATTTGTGGAGATGGAACGACTGTTATGTTTGCTACACAAGGTTGTTTGAAAGAAACTACATTTTTGGAATGGTGCAATATTGGGTTAGAATTTTTTTTAAATCACCACAAGTAGTATTTACAAATGAAAAAAGCTACTGGTCACCTGTTTACACATTAGATGGAAAACTGGAATACTATGGCTGGAAGCACGCAGATTAAAAATTTGAACGTATGCTCCTGGAATGTGCAGGGACTACGAGATCCAGAGAAAAAAGCAGTAGTTCTCCTGATTGCAAAAACATATGCAGCAGCGATACTTTTCCTACAGGAAACACACCTCACAAAAATCACTAGTCCCCAATTGAGGTGGCGGGACTACCCCATACAGTTTCACTCAGTTCACACTTCTTATTCCAGAGGGGTGAGCACCCTTATTAAAACTGGGGTGGCCTTCTCGCGCATTCAGGTTAAGATAGATGAACAGGGACGGTATATTTTCTTGTTCTGTATGATTGAAAACAAAACCTGCATATTGGCAAATGTGTATCTTCCCCCTCCCTTTGATCTTTCGGTCCTCTGTGATCTCATCGAGTTTGCTCTGGATAAACCTGGAGTACCAGTGTTAATGGCAGGGGATTTTAATACAGTAATGGATCGGAAAGTAGACAGATTTTCCCCTGTGATACATACAAGTAGAGCAGAAGATAGCCGGCTATCTGACTTTCTGACGGAAACCGGATTGAGAGATATTTGGAGAGTACGGAATCCGGAGGCCCGGCAGTACTCCTGCTTCTCCAAGACTTACTCTACCCTTTCTAGGATCGACTTGGTCTTGGGAAACAAGGAGATGATGCCATTAATAAAAAATGTGAGCTACAAACCAAGGGGCCTGTCAGATCACTCCCCGGTATTAGTATCATTGGATTTAGGAAAACGTAACTCTCCTAGGGAGTGGAGACTGAGCCCTTTCTGGATTGAACTAATGGGAGACCCCAGGGACGTATTGGTATCCCTGGGGGATTTTATCGATGTTAACCAGGGCACAGCCTCGGTGGGAATAGTATGGGATACGTTGAAGGCCTATTTGCGCGATGATGATGATACAACAGATGATGATACAACAGCGCGGGATGATGATACAACAGATCTCAAAAATTAAAAAGCAGACTAAGGACTGGGAGAGAGTAATAGGAGAGAGGGTAACAACTGAGGAAGAACAATATATTAATAACCCGACACCAGAGACACTCAGAGAACCTGGATAGAAGAGCAACAAAATTATCGACTAATGACTCTTCGAAGAGTAGAGAATAAATATCTCTTCCAGAGACAAGTTGCCTTTGGAGAGGGGGAAAGCGTGGGGCGGATGCTGGCTCAACTGGTCAGGGCAAACTCCCCCACCTCCGTGGTGCCTACAATTACCACGGCGGATGGGAGAGAGACGTCATACACTCCAGAGATAGTGGATCGGTTTAAAATGTACTATGCAGATCTTTATAGATCTCGGCAGGGGGAGGGGAGTGAAGCAATGGACATTTTCTTTGGGAACCTGAACTTGCCTTTCCTCAGTGAGATAGACAGAGCTGAGCTGGACTGCCCCATAACTCTTGAAGAGTTAACATGTATTACTAATGAGATGGCAAGACAGAAATCCCCAGGTCCAGATGGCCTCCCAGCCGAAATATATCGGCACTACGGGAAGGTGTTACTACCCGAGTTGCTGATGGTAATGAACAACTCACTAGCACAGGGTGAACTTCCTTCCTCAATGATGGACTCTAATATAATTATCATACATAAAGAAGGTAAAGACCCATTGGATGTAGCCTCCTATAGGCCTATTGCCCTGTTAAATACGGACATGAAGATCCTTGCGAAGGTCTTGGCGACCAGATTAAACAGGGTGATATCGAAACTTATTCACCCTGACCAGTCGGGGTTTATCCCTGGAAGAACAACTAGTGTTAACATAAGGCGGTTATTTCTAAACCTTCAGGTCCCATCAGATGGGGAGAGGGTTATCCTGTCTCTGGATGCCGCCAAGGCCTTCGACAGTTTGGAGTGGAAATATCTGTGGAAGGCCATGGATGCGGCCCAATTGGGCCCAGGCTTTATCAACTGGGTAAAAATGCTTTACAGAGCACCAGTGGCCAGAGTAAGGGTGAACGGAGAGCAGTCCAATAGGTTTGAATTGGGGAGGGGGACGCGACAGGGATGTCCCCTGTCACCCCTCCTCTTTGCCATTGCAATAGAACCTCTGGCTATCGCTCTCAGATCTTCTGATCAGGTGAGGGGCTTTAGAAGAGGAGACCTGGAAGAAAAAGTTGCATTATATGCAGACAATCTTCTCCTTTTCCTCTGAGATGCACAGGACTCCCTTCGGAAGGCAATGAACATCATTAATGGTTTTGGCCAAATCTCTGGATTAAAGATAAACTGGGCAAAGTCCAGTTTGCTACCAGTGGACCCTCTGATGGGTTCTTTACCCAATGAGGTAGCCCAGATTCCGGTTGTGAACAAATTCAAATACCTAGGTATAAAAATCTCTAAAGACCTCCAACAATACACCGCAGATAATATTGATCCTCTGTTGATTAAATTTAGGGGTAAAATAAAAGTCTGGAAACGCTTGCCAATATCCGTGGCAGGCCGGTGTAACTTGATCAAAATGATCTGGATGCCCCAGCTCTTGTATGTACTACATAATTCGCCAATCTGGCTCTATAGAAAATGGTTTCAAAAGATTGAGATTCTGTTCAGGGAAATGATATGAAAGGGTGGCCTAGCAAGAATCCGGCTAAGCAGTCTGCAGCTCCAAAAACAGGAGGGAGGAGTAGCACTCCCACACCCCTATAGCTACTTTCTGGCATCACAACTTCAGTATCTAGGGGGAAGCAACACCCCTGGTCAAGAAGCAGGAAGAAAGATCCTTCTCCAAAATACTCCACATGATTCTATACCTGAAGCTTTGGAGGCAGGATCTTTCTCCCCAAAATGCCCAACTCTGAACTTAATGATGAAGGTCTGGGACACAGCGAAAAATATATTGAACTATAGAGGATTTACGGAATTTTCTCCATTGTGGGATAACAGTAAACTAGGGGAGCTCCAGAAGATAGGGACAATAAGAGAATGGGAGAGATGCGGGATAACATTTATTTCCCAGTTATATCAGGATGGTACACTGAAAACCTTTCAGGAGCTGAGGGTCCATTATGCCTTGCCGAATAAATCCTTTTTCAAATATTTGCAGGTTCGGCATGCATTAGAGGAACAATTTAAAGGACAGACTCTAGAATGGACCACAATTCCGGTATTGAATAAATTGATTAACGCAGACTCCGCGAAAGGCTTAATCTCCAAGGTGTATCCTGATATTAATAAAGGGAGACTGAGTAGGTCGGAACCACCCTCATATAAAATTAAATGGGAAAAAGACGTAGGAGCTATCTCTGATACCCAGTGGAATAGGATCCTTGAAGCTGCCCCACTGGTCTCGCTGTCCCCCTCTCAGAGGATATCACACCTCTTCCTATTGTACAGAACTTATTACGCCCCATATAGACTTTCAATTTGGCCGTCGGCCAGACGCTAGCTGCCCTAGATGCAGGGACACAAATGGGGACCTGCTTCATATGTTCTGGAGGTGCCCGAAGCTGTTCCGGTACTGGACAGAGGTGGCAAAAATCATTGAGAAGGTGTTTGGGATTTCCATTGAGCTGAGGCCGAAGTTATGCCTTTTGGGACTAATGGGGGAAGGGGGCAAACTCGGGAGTTCCCAAATTGCAGCTATGAGATGTCTATTCCAAGCCAGGATATTGATTGCCCGTAAATGGCAGTCAACATTGCCCCCGTCCAGTGAGGAATGGCAGAATAGCATGAATTTGGTAATCCTTAAAGAGAAATCGGTCTATATAAAACAAGGTGCTCCAACAACATATGATAAGATTTGGAAACCCTGGTGGGAAGCAAGAGGGATCAGTATGTAACTCTTAATTAATGCAAGGTAACATACTTAAAACGACGAGCAATGGCCCAATGGAATTTCTTTTTTTTTTTTGATTTGATAAGGGAATGGAAGTTGTGGAATGGCAGAGATGAATGAATGGTGTGAAAAGGTATGAATTTTAGTATTAAGTATGGTAGATTGCATAGAGAATCCCGGGGGACCCCCCCTTCAGCAGGTTCCTCCCCGGAGATAATTTCGATAAGTACGGTCCCTTGAATTGGTGGAGGGGAGGACAGTGGAGGGTCGGGGTAGTCTGGGGTATACTGCTCCTGAAATGTTTGTAAATTGTGAAAAATTTTATAAAGAAATAAAGTTTTAAAAAAAAGACTCCAGTGTATCCCCTTTGGATAATGCTAGGTTAGGATCTACTTGTTCCAGGCTGGCAGAATAAAGTTTATAGCAGTTTTGAAAGAAACTGAGCATAGGGAACCGCTTTGAAAGAAGCCACCATCTTCCCTAGCACCTTAAGCAAAAGGCAAACTTAAGGAACTTTTCCTTGCCTTGACCACATTAGACCAGCTTTCTTTTAGCGCTGCCTTTGTCTGGAGGCAAAAACCCCTCCTTTTTGGGCTGTGTTCCAAAATTTCCAGGCTTCTTACCAAACGCAAGAAGGTACTTTTAGACTGGGATCCTAACCCAGGAGTTCCAGATACTTGACCATGCTGGACACACTTAGGTCCAGCCATGCTACTGACTGATCCATCAGCAGCAGCAGATTGCCTCGGTATGCCATTACTGCTATACCCTGGGCCTTTAGACCTGTAAACCCGGGCACGGTGGCTAACCCAAAGGGCAAGACCACCAACTGGAAGAGGTGCTTCTCTCCTGCAAAACGCAGACACCCTCTGCAGTCCCATGTAAATAAACATATATGCAAATGGCTCCCCATATGTGTATGTGGCAAGTGTTAAGCCATATGCCTCTATGGAAGCGAGCGTTCATTGAGGCATGAATTCATACAAATATGTTTTAGGCACAACATAAAAAAGTGTGCGCTGTATACCACGCATACATATAGCCCGTGTGCTATGGAACGGCCATCTTGCAAGCAAGCATGCGTTTGAGAACGTGTTATGCCACATGTACTCATGCAGACACGTATTCCTATGTGAACACAAGGAATCCTGTATAATTAAGCAAACTTAAATTATCATGCCTCATTATGCAACCATGCAAAATCTAGGCGAACATGCAACTTTAGGCGATCATGTATCCTTATGCGATTCAGCATTTTTTATGCGATCAAACATCTTAAGCACTACTGTGTGGACATGTACCCTTGTGTGACCAAGGACTCTTGTGTGATCAAGCACTCCTGTGCGATCCAGCATGTTTATGCAATCAAGCATTTTTATGCGACTTTAGGCCTTTCCGTGAAAACAAGCCTCTCTTTGTGATCAAGTATCCTTGGAAAACCAAGGACTCGTGATGATCAGGCAACCTTGTGTGATCCAGCATTTTTATGCAATCAAGCATTTTTATGCGACTTTAGGCATTTCTGTGAAAACAAGCCTCTCTGTGCGATTTAAGCACTTTAATATGATTAAGCATCCTCATGCGACTATGTAAAAAAAAACATGTAATCCATACAAACAGAAACATGTATCTTTATGTGATCAACAATAAACATGTTCTGTTACTTGTCTTTTTACCCCACATGCATTTTGTGTATTCCAAACTCATGTATTTTATGCCGACCTGTGGACTGGTAAAGAGGCAGTTATCCTCTATAGACGTGCGTTTCCACAATCATGCGATATAGATGTTGTGCGTTAGCAACGTGCAACAGTACATCCCAGCAGTTGTGCGTTTGGCTAGCCTGAAGCCAGCAGCAGGATGAGAATCCTGTAGAGGTTTTTCTAGCAACCTATACTCCTCGAGGAGGAGAAAAAACTGCTTATGCGGGTGCCCAACCAGCAGAATAAACTGTTGCAGTAATGGATGGAGTGGGAAGGTACAAGCAACCTATGGGTTTTTTTTTTTTTTTTTAAAACCCCAAGGCGGAGAAGGAGGCTTTAGCCGACTAGGCTAAATTTTATGCAGTATGAATCTCTGAAAAAGACTGCAGCTGCAACTCCAGAGCTCGTGAGGCTTCTGATACCTCCGCCTCGTTAGCCTGCGCCTGTTCCCTGTCCTCTGACGGTGAACTTTCAACCTCAGGACTTTTAATCCATTTGTTTGAGGATTTAGAGCAGGGAAAGGGGCACACCCCAGTTTCTGCTTTCTGTGAGGATGCAGCAATATAGCAATTAACCTCTTATAGACCAACAACGTCAGCCTTTTGCTTCTTAGGATTTTTAGTCCCAGAGCCCTTAGAAGGCATAGTCCCAAGCTCAAAGCCGAGGTACTGGCAGCCAAATTGCACCTATTACTGAGCTATAGTTCAGCGTACAAGCTGCTATATGAGCCAGTCAGGTGTCTAAACGAATGTGCCTTGGGGGTGCCTGTATCACCGCCTGTTGTATGCCAAATACATTTATACTGTCACCAAATCAGCCCCTGCTCCTGTGTCTGTCCTCTTACCAGTGCGTCTCCCAGAGACTGTTCTTTTAAGGCAGAGGACGCCCGCACATGCGCAGAAGCGCCCCGGGACACACGGAGCATCAGCACGCCAAGCCCCGCCCCCCTCCGTGACTTGTTCATAACTCGGAAACCTCTCTCGCGCGCGCACGCTGCGCTTACTCATGGAGAGGAAATGGGGAGAGGAGGGAGGCCGAACTGCTCCAGCCCGTCATGGCTGAGCGGCGGCTATACAGGGAGACCCGCAGCGCAGCACTAGGATGCAGTCAGGTCTCCTCCTCAGGTATGACATGGCAACATTTAACAGATGGCCCCTGGAGCTGTACTTACAAAAGGGAGCTCCTCCATCTGTCCAGGCATTACTCTTGAAACAAGGTATAGCCCAGTTTAGACATCTCATAGAGGTCTCGCCCTCTAGTGCCCAAAAAAAGGGCACTACCATAATGTCCAAAACTAGAAACCATATGAAATCATTTCAGGTTTTACAAGATTAGGCACCAGGATACAGCGGGAGTAATACCACATAGGTAAATTACAGGCAAAAAACACATTAGTTTGAAGGTTCCCTGCTGAACCAAGTCCATCAGGGACCTTCACTTACCTTTTCCCCGCCGCAGGACCCTGTTCGGAACAGATAGCCCAAACTTCGCCCCTCTCGGCGGGCAATGTCAGCCAACCTTCAGGGACCGGGGTCCCAAGGAACACCACTCCCCTGGACCTGTATAGCACCCTGCCAGAAACATCTTGGTTTTGGGTATGACCAGAGTACTGGATCCCAGGGTCCAGCCCTCCTAAGAGAGGCATTACAGGCCAAAACCTCGTGCTTCGGATACGAGGCCCCAGGTACCATCTGTTTGGCTATGAAGCACTTTGGATGGATCTGGTCTTTTATGGAGGCTATTTAAATCCAGCATGGATCCCTCCAGTAGAGCTCCTCAGAGCACATCTTCACTCGTGACCAACACCTTAGACACTGATGAAAAAACGGAGACACTCCCAGTATGGCAGGGGTTATATAGGGAGAGAACTTCCTGTCTAATTGATTACATCAGTGTCCAGCACCTGAAGGTGAGATATATAACCCACACAGTAATTACCGTATTTATCGGCGTATAACACGCACCGGCGTATAACACGCACCCCAAGTTTAGGAGGGAATTTTAAGGAAAAAAACTTTTAGCAGGGAAATTCAAGGAAAAAAAACTTACATTTAAATGCAGCATGCAGCCTTGCCCAGTGTCCATCTGCAGCCTTGCCCAGTGTCCATCTGTCCATCTGCAGCCGTGCCCAGTGTCCATCTGTCCATCTGCAGCCGTGCCCAGTGTCCATCTGTCCATCTGCAGCCTTGCCCAGTGTCCATCTGTCCATCTGCAGCCGTGCCCAGTGTCCATCTGTAGCCTTGCCCAGTGTCCATCTGTCCATCTGCAGCCGTGCCCAGTGTTCATCTGTCCATCTGCAGCCGTGCCCAGTGCCTTTGCGATCGTGTCAGTCCCGGCGGTTTTTAAAATTTGGCGCCGATTTCTGTGGAGAGGAGCGAGCGGGGCCGAGTGTACTTCGGCTGGACTGGGCTCCTCTCGCAGTTCCGCCCATCTCCACTGACTGCGCCGCTGACGGAGAAAGCCGAGTGTACTTCGCCTAGACTCGGCTCTGCTCACAGTCACAGGCAGGACTGCGAGAGGAGCCGAGACTAGGCGAAGTACACTCGGCTTTCTCTATGTCAGCGGCGCAGTCAGAGATGGGCGGGACTGCGAGAGGAGCCGAGTAAAGCCGATTGTACTTCGGCTCCGCTCGCTCCTCTCGCTCGTTTTCAGCAGGGGAATTCGACGGAGTATCGGCGTATAACACGCACCCACGATTTTCCCCTGATTTTAAGGGGAAAAAAGTGCGTGTTATACGCCGATAAATACGGTACTAAGCTCTGTGTCCCGTGATGTACGATAAAGAAAAAAAGTGCAGCGCTAATTTACTGATCAATAACTTAACAATAATGGTGGAACCCTCCAATGTATGGAAATCTCAATAAACTTCAATATTACCACAATACCGGTCTCTGTGATATGTAACATCACATCTAATACACATCAAACTGACCTAAACCTGATAGAACACCTTTGGGATGAATTAGAGCAGAGACTGCGAGCCAGGCCTTCTTGTCCACATCAGTGCCTGACCTCACAAATGTGCTTCTGAAAGAATGGTCAAACATTCCCATAGACACACTCCTAAAGCTTGTGGACAGCGTTCCCAGAAGAGTTGAAGTTGTTCGATGGTGGGCCAACTCAATATTGAACCCTACGGACTAAGACTGGGATGCCATTGAAGTTCATGTGTGTGTGAAGGCAGGCGTCCCAATACTTTTGACACTATAGCGTGTGTGTATATATATATATATATATATATATATATATATATATATATATATATTGTGAGGGGGTTAGCTCGGCAGCGGGTGTGTGTGACCCCCGGGATGGGCTCCCCACACAAAAACAGGCCCAGCAAACGGAGGTTGTGGTTTTCAAAATCAAAAAGGTGCGGTTTATTTTCTATTTACAGTGACAAAACACAGCAAAGCAAAAGAAACATAAATAAAATAAATCCTGGTCAACTTGACCTCTGACTAAACATACAGGTTTCCTAACTAACAACTGGGATCAGCCTAGTGCTGTCCTAGTCCCTAAGTCCCTGGTTTTAAATGTCCAAGCAAATAGCCACACAGGCTTTGTCTCACAGCACAGGGGTTCACTCTCCCTAGACAGTCCACACAGGTCTGGGTCCAGGCATGAGCAAACATCTAATGAAGCTGGGAGTTTTTATAGAGGCCTTAAACGAGCTGACAAGCTTCAGCTGGTCTCATCAACTCCCTGCCTGCACGACGCCCAGCACTCTCCCTAGAGGTATGAATCATCCATGAGCCCACTAGCCTCAGCTGGGCTTCATCAACTCTCTCCCTAGTTGTATAAGTCGGCGTAAAGCCTGAATCTGGGCGAAATATATCTACCCCCCTGGATGCAACCAGGTGACTTTACCTTCCTGCTGTCACATACCCCCCCCTCTTGTTTTAACCTCGGGGTTGGAACACCAGCAATCAGTCATTCATGTACTCGAGACAAAGCATCCACATTCCCCATTTGAACGCCAGGGCGATGCTTTACTGTGAAGTTGAATTCCTGGAGGGCCAGGAACCACCTATTCACTCTTCTATTTGTTTCCTTGTTTTGAGCCATCCACTTTAACGGAGCGTGATCCGTAACCATGTCAAAGTGCCTACCTAGCAGGTAGTACCGAAGGGAATCTAGAGCCCACTTCACCGCTAAACACTCCTTTTCAACGGTGGCGTAATTTACCTCATGGGACTTCAACTTCCTGCTGAGGTAAATGACTGGGTGCTCTTCCCCGTTCCAGACCTGGGACAATACTGCTCCTAACCCCACATCTGACGCATCACTTTGTACGACAAAGTCTTTAGAGAAGTCGGGTGAGTACAACACTGGCTGGCTACATAAGGCTTGTTTCAAGAATTGGAATGCTGCCTCAGCCTCGGGGGTCCATTTAATCATGACCGACCCTTTCCCCTTCGTCAGGTTGGTTAGGGGCACAGCCTTAGAAGCAAAGTGGGGAATGAATCGCCGATAATACCCAGCGATTCCCAGAAAGGCTCGTACCTGCTTCTTGCTGTTGGGACGTGGCCAACTCTGGATGGCCTCGACTTTGTTGAGTTGGGGTTTTATTACTCCCCTCCCAATGGTGTACCCAAGATATTGGGCCTCCTCCTGCCCAATGGTACACTTCTTGGGGTTAGCCGTAAACCCCGCTTCCCGAACAGAGTCCAGGACTGCTTGCACTTTTGGCAGATGTGAGGCCCAATCTGTGCTATGGACAATTACGTCATCCAGGTAAGCCGCAGCATACTTCCGATGGGGCCTCAGCATCTGGTCCATTTTCCGCTGGAATGTGGCTGGCGCATTCTGTAACCCGAACGGCATTCTTTTATATTGGAACGCCCCGTCTGGGGTTACAAATGCAGTTTTCTCTTTGGCCGACTTGGCCAGGGGGATTTGCCAATACCCTTTTGTGAGGTCAAGAGTCGTCATGTATCGGGCTGTTCCCAGCCGGTCGATCAACTCATCTATACGTGGCATGGGGTAGGTGTCAAATTTTGTAACTTTGTTCAACTGACGAAAATCGTTACAAAATCGCCAGCTCCCATCCGGTTTAGGCACCAACACAATGGGACTAGACCAATCACTTTGGGACTCCTCTATCACCCCTAAGTTCAGCATTTTCTGTACTTCCTCCCGTATTGCCTCCCGTCGGGCCTCTGGGATCCGATAGGGTTTTAACTTCACCCTTTCACCGGGCGGGGTAATGATGTCATGCTCTACCCCAGATGTTTGTCCCGGCAGCTCAGAGAATACCTCCTTGTTGCGAAGCACAAACTCCTTAACCTCCTGTTGTTGGGGTTGTGACAAGGTGGCTGCTATTCCAACCTCAGGAATCACGCAACCAGTTTGAGCTGGTGACCAAGTGTCTGCGACTAGGGACTCTCTATCCCTCCAGGCTTTCAACAGATTAACGTGATAGATCTGTTCGGGCTTTCGCCTTCCTGGTTGTCTGACCTTGTAATTCACTTCACTCACTTTTTCCATTATCTCATAGGGGCCTTGCCATTTGGCAAGGAATTTACTTTCAACCGTAGGGACAAGTGACAGTATCCTATCCCCCGGGGAAAAGGTACGGGTCTTGGCTCCACGGTTGTACACTCTCTGCTGTGCTAACTGCGCTTGGGCCAAATGTTCCTTCACGATGGGCATTACCTGTGCAATTCGGTCTTGCATCAGGGCGACATGCTCAATCACACTCCTGTGGGGAGAACTCTCACTTTCCCAAGTTTCCTTGGCAATATCCAACAGCCCTCTTGGGTGTCTCCCATACAGTAACTCAAAGGGGGAGAATCCCGTAGAGGATTGGGGCACCTCCCTAATAGCAAACATCAGATAAGGAAGTAGACAGTCCCAATCCTTTCCATCTCTATCCACCACTTTCTTCAACATTTGTTTTAGGGTTTTGTTGAATCTTTCAACCAGCCCATCGGTTTGGGGGTGATACACAGATGTACGTAATTGCGTCACTTTGTGTTTCAATCTTTTTATTCAAGTTTTGTCATACAAAATGTATAAAAGTCGCCACATAACATTGTACAGTCACAATCAACATTTGGGGTAACACAATGAAGATCACCAAGTGTAGGGGTCCTTGGAGTAGTCCGAAGCTCCGTAGAGCCGTTAACCCCTATTAGCATCGCAGATCATATCTGAACCGTCCACCCAGATGAGCCGCCCCCCCATCCATCTATCGGGGGGGGCGCAACTCAGCCGGCCGTGTGGGCAGCCCAGAGGTCTGATCAGACTGACAATGGTCCCGTAGGAGCTGAGAAAACAGGGAGCAGCACAAACCTCTAAGGTCTGGATCTGACTCCAAAAATAAACAATAAACAAATTTCAAAAGAGAGGAAAGAGGACAGTGACAAAGAATAGAAGGAAGGAGACAGAGTAAGGAAAGGACAGTTGAGGAGGGGGGAATGGGGGGAGGGAGGGGGGAGGAGCCCCGATTCAGCATCCAGACATCTCAACCTAATCCCCTAGGCTATGCTGTAAACATCCCCGGGTCATTAGTTAGGTAACGAAGCCATGGGTCCCAAACTCCATGAAACAGTTTCATTTTATCTTGGGCCAGAGCGGTCAAGCGTTCGTTTAGCATCAACCAAGACAATTTGCCTTTAAGCTGATCGAATGGTAGAGCTGCCGATTTCCAGTTCCTAGCAATAGTGATTTTGGCTGAAATAAAAATAAATGTCAAGAGCCTCTTGCAGGACTTGGAGGCTTCCACATCTCCTCCCCCCAGTAGTGCTTGCTTAGCTGATTTAGTTAGGTTTAGTTGGGTAAGGGAGTAAACTAAATTATACACCCTGATCCAAAACCTCCGGACCTTTGGGCATGTCCACCAAATATGATAGGTGGTGCCCATCTGGCCACATCCTCTAAAGCACAACGGGGTAGCTCCTGAGACAAAAGTTGCCAGTCTGACCGGCACCATATACCACCTCAGTAGAACCTTATAATTGGCCTCAATTATTGAAGTATTGACGAGCGAACGAGATGCTGTCTCGGCTATCCTATGCCATTCGTCCAGATCCAGGGTTTCCTGCAAGTCGGTCTCCCATTGGACCATATAAGTCAGCTTTGTCGATACACTCAGCAATATCGAATATATAGCAGATAAATGTCCTTTAATTTTATCATAATTTTTGCATAGATGTTCCATGGGAGTTTGGGTTGCTAGGTTGCTCTTGCGAGCCAGGGTTTGTACATAATGTGAGATTTGGGCGAACCTATAACCCTCCGCTGGAGGCATTTGATGCCTGTCAGCCATAGTCCGTTCGGTCAGCATACCTCTATGATCGCACAAGTCAGCAATACACTTAAAACCCTTATTAGTCCACCATTCGAACGCTAGTGGAGTGAGACCCGGGGTGAATGCTTTATTTTGAAGCAGAGGTGTCAGTGGAGAATGAGGAGATTTGAATTTGTGAGATCTGGAGAGTCTGTCCCATAGTTCCAGTGACATGGATAAAGTAGGGCAAAGTATAGGAGGTCGCTCCTTGATAGGGAGCCATAAAATATAAGAAATAGGTTTGGGACGGCAGGAATAAGATTCCATAGCCATCCAAATGGCCTGTGCCTGTTGGGAGTGAAACCTTGTAAGTTGTGCTATCTGGGCAGCATAAAAATATTTTAATAAGTCTGGAAGACCAAGTCCTCCTCTCCGCTTCAACGTGTATAGAGTGCTCCTATTCACCCTGGGTCTCTTATCACCCCAAATAAACTGTAGTACTTTATTCTGGAATCGTTTAAGGTCATCACGGGCCAATGAAACTGGCAAGGTACGGAAGAAATACAATAATCGAGGTAGAACATTCATTTTAATTGAGTGAAGTCTGCAAACCACGATGGCGGGTGAACCTGCCACTTAGCCATGTCAGCTGTTAGCCGTTTGAAAAGGGCTGGATAATTCTCTTTGTACAACTCACCAATAGATGAGGTCAGCTGTATGCCTAAATAAGGGAGAGCTGTGGATTCCCATCGGAATTGAAATGATTTTTCAAGCGTAGCCTGAGTGGAGCTTAGCAAAGATAAGTTCAGTGCTCTTGACTTACTATGATTAATTGCCAACCCGGAAATGTTGGAGAAAGGCTGCAAAATAGCATACAAGTTAGGTAGGGATGTGATCGGTGAGGTCAAGGTCAGCAACAAGTCGTCCGCAAAAAGTAAACATTTGTGTTCATAGTCTCCGCAATAAATGCCCTGTATATCTCTGCAGGCGCGAATTTTGAGCGCTAGTGGTTCAATCGCCAGGGCGAATAATAGTGGCGACAACGGGCAGCCCTGTCTAGTTCCTCTCCTGATAGGAAATGTTTGGGATGTATATCCTCTGAGCATTAGCGAGGCACTGGGGGAATCATATAATATGTGAAGGAGATCCAGAAAGCGTCTCCCAAATCCAAAGCGTGTGAGAACATCAAAAAGATAGTCCCAGGAGATAGAATCGAACGCCTTCTGGATATCCAATGAAAGTAACATTCCCCTCCTAGTCCCCTTTCCATCCCAATCAGACCGAACTGCCGAGATAAGGTTAATTATCCGGCGGGTTTGGTCCGATGCCTGTCTTGTCGGGACAAAACCTGCTTGGTCAGGATGGATATAACACTGAAGAAAAGTATTAAGTCTCTGGGCCAGTATTTTGGTTAGAATCTTAAGATCCGTATTGATCAGAGAAATTGGGCGATAATTGGAACAGTCTGTATGGTCCTTTCCTGGTTTCGGGATAACACTTATATAGGCTACATTTTCATGGCTGGGGAGCTTGCTGCCGCTTCTCAGGTCATTAAAGTAAGTACAGAGATGTGGGGCCAGAAGATCGTGATATTTCCTATAGTAGTGACCCGGGAATCCATCTGGCCCAGGGGCCTTGGTAGGGTGTAGGGTTTTGATTGCAGCCCTGACTTCAGGCTCTGTAAGAGCACCGTCCATCAGTTCCGCATGGGCTTGTGTCAATTTAGGCAGCTGTAAGTCGCGAAAGAATGTGCTCGCTTCAGATGAATCGAACTTGTCCTGCACTCCATACAGCTTAGCATAAAATTTGTGAAATTCTCCAATTATCCGTTCGGGGTTCTGGGAGGTTAGGCCCGTGGATAGTCGTAGTTTAGGCAAAGTCGGTGTGTACGGTCGAGGAACCAGTTTTCTAGCTAACATTGTGGTAGGTTTATCACCCATCGTATAGAACCTGTGCTTAGACCAACTAATATGTTTCTCCGCTTGAGTAGTCAAGCTAAGATTTAGTGCTAGTCGAGCCTCGTCAATTTTATGCCTTATATCTACCAGGGGATTTCTGTGCTGTTCACTAAGTAAGTTATCTAAGTTAGTTTCCAGAATCTTATTTGCCTGTTCCCTATTGCGTTTAATCCTGGCTGCCACTTGTAACAATATGCCCCTAATCGCTGCTTTATGAGCTACCCAGTTAATTGCGGGGGATGTGTCCGATGCCTTATTAAGTCTAAAGTATTCCTGTATTTCCTTTTGAATCTCTAAAAAGATTGTAGGGTCATTCAGCAAGCTCACATTAAGTCTCCACGGGGAGGGTCTAGATTTAGTCCATAGCCCTGAAGTAGAGAGTTTTATCGGGGAATGATCAGACCAAGGGGTAGATAAAATCTTAACCGACTTAATAAATGGTAGCAAAGGCGTACGTACTAGAACGTGGTCTATCCTCGAGTAAGTATGATGGGCTTGTGAAAAGTGTGTAAAGTCTCTGACCGTAGGGTTATTTTCTCGCCAGGCGTCGATGAGGTCATAGAAATGAAACAGACGTGCAACCTTGCTGCTTCCAGTCGGTGGGCGTTTCAATGTTGGTCTAGAGGAGTCCGATTTATCCATAATTCTGTCCAAGGGAATATTACTATCGCCTCCCATAATGACCTGACCCTGGACTTTGGGCATAAGAATCTTCAGCATTTTGCTAAAGAATTCCGGCTGTCCAGTATTCGGGGCATAGTATGATATAAAGGACACCTCCTGGTCATGGAGCCGCCCCACTGCCATAATATATCTACCTCTCTTGTCCTTAACGATAGCGATGGGGGTAAAGGGGGTCCGTTTCGAAAAGCAGATGGCTACACCGCCCTTCTTTTCCCGACCCCCTGCCAAGTAAAACTGTGGATACTTCCCATTGAGGTAACGGGGCGCTGAGACATTGGAGAAATGAGTTTCCTGCAATAGCAGGACTTCAGCCTTCTGTTTATGATAAAACTGGAAAGCCTTAGTTCTTTTAGTAGGGGAGTTAAATCCATGTACATTGTGGCTAACTATCGAATAGTCTGTGTTATATGTGGTGGCCATCGTGGTAGGGCAGAGCACTCTTACCTTGCATAATGAATGAAGCGAGAAGGGTCCCGATGATGATGACTGTTTGGCTATGTGACCTCTCAGACCATGACATAAGGGAAGGGCGCTGAACCGAGGCTCCGAAGAAAGAGGGGGAAGGGAGAGAAGGAAAAGGCATTAGAGAAGAAGAGAAACAAAAATAAAAGCAAAAAAACATATACATAGGCCTTAGGCCCAAACAATCAATATAACTCAATCCTAGCTGATGAATGGGGAATAACCCCTGCCGGAGACAACATCCGGCAAATTAGGTGCAAGGGTACCATCCTTGTCGTAGGATAGGTAGTCTTGCAGTTGGGTGGCAAGCATGACCACCCCGACCCAAATATGATTACACTCTGTACGAGCAGGCTATTCGAGGTCATATCGGAAATGACAAAATCAATCAATACAGTTTTAACATAACAGGCTGTCTATAGGAACATGCATTCCCAAGGCCAGTGGCGCCGGGGCCGGAAGGGTCCCCATCGGTCGTTCCGGCCCCCGAGCCACAGCCCAACAGGGGAACACATTGCGGTCCGACTAAGGCCCCCAGACTGCTAAAAAGCAAAAAGCAAAATTTCTTCGACCAGGTTGGGCCCGTCGGGGTTGTAAAATATTCGGCTGGCAGCCAGTCCGAAGAACCAGGAACTCCAGTAACTTTGTAACCCGTGACTTTGTAACCTGTGAACTGTGAACGGTAACGATGGCCCCATCAGGCCCATAGTCCACCATGGGCCCAGGCCATATACGTGCAATCAAGCACTAACAGTTCCCAAAAGGGGCAAAAAAGCAAAAAGAGAGAAGAGCAATAATACTCAGGTATTCCGGCGAGCATTTCTGGCCTGTGAGCGTGTGCGATCCTGCCATATCGGGGAGAGGGGACGATGATCCAGACAAGGGGAGATGAAATCGGAGTCGGAGAGTCCCGTGCAATGATGCCGAGACTAAGCAGTAGGTCTTCGCCTGCTTGGAACGTGGAAAAGGAGTGGGACTTTCCGTTGTAAGTGAATGATAACTTAAAAGGGAACGACCATCGATACTTAATCTGTTTGGCCATAAGTTGCTGGAGTAATGGCCGTAGGTTTCTGCGTTTCTGGACCGTTGATGGCGCCAAATCTGTAAAGAGCTGTATTGGTGTTCCAAATAGCGACAGGTCCGGCCTGTTGCGAGCCGCAAGCATCATCTTATCCTTAATGCGGTAGTAATGTGGCTTAACAATAATGTCTCGTGGTAGGCCGTCGGCCCTTGGGGCTGTCAGTGCTCGGTGAACGCGATCAACTTCCATGTGGTGGTTGGCTATATCAGGGATAAGGGTTTTCATCAGGTCTTTTACAGCCCCCTCTAGATCTGTGTGAGTTTCAGGGAGGCCACGCACGCGGACATTGTACCTACGAGAACGATTCTCCAAATCTTCAATTTTTGTGAATGCCTCTTCTAATCTATCCTGGAGGTCTGTCACCATGGCTGAGTTCTGGTTGACCCTTTTGATGGCTCCATCCACTTTGGTTTCAATTAGCTCAAAACGCTCTCCCAAGCTATGGATGTCTTTTTTCAGGTCAGTGGTGATTAATGTGCAGGCCTTAGAGAGCTCCTGCTGCAGCATGGTGGAGAATCTGCCCAACAGTACAGCATCAGGGGAATAGTGTGAGAGCTGGGGAATTGGCATATCCTGGCTGGATTGGCTGGATTGGCTAATGAGGACTTCTGCTAAGTCTGCCATGTTCCTATCCATGGAGGAGGCAGGGGAGGCAGGGGAGTTTGGAGAGTCATGTCTATCAGCGTATATGGCTGGGGATGGGGGATGTGATAGTGACTCACCCCGCTGTCCGGTCTCCACCTCTCCCGAGGATTGTGAGGAGAATGGATCCCTAGTTGGCTCCAGATTTAGCTGCCTGTCTCCTCTCTGTGTAGCGCCGTCGGATCTGGCTGCTGCCGTGCTGCCTCGTGTGTCTGGCTTACCCGGCGCCATCTTGGATCGCGGCTGTGCTGTAGGGGAAGGCCCTGCTCTCTTCTGGGCTGTAGTTTGCGTATCGTGTCCTTTCCGCGGCTGCCCCTGTGCCCTACGGTTCATCGCCACTTCGGGGCTGGTGTGGGATCGGTCCTGGCTCACGGACCTCAGTGCCTGCGCTATCGTTAGCTCTGGTGGGTCGGGGTGCCGGGAGCTCGGTCAGCACACGTCCTTCTCCGAGTCCCCGCGCATGCGCACAATTGCGTCACTTTGAACAATTTACACAGCTCCTTCATAACCCGGGACATAAAGGGTGTACCTTGGTCCGTAAGCAGTTCTTTACAAATACCCACCCGGCTAAACACAAGAGATAGCTCTTTGGCTATGGTTTTGGCCGAGGTATTTCGGAGAGGGATCGCTTCTGGATAACGGGTGGCATAGTCCATTATAACTAATATGTACTGGTGCCCCCTAGCGGACTTGATTATAGGCCCTACCAAATCCATGGCGATCCTCTCAAACGGGACCTCAATGATGGGTAGAGGGACCAGCGGGCTACGGAAATGTGGCATCGGGGCCGACCTCTGACACACAGGGCAGGAGGAACAATAATTTTCTATGTCCTTCATCACCCCCGGCCAATAGAATCTCTGTAATACCCTCTCTCGGGTTTTCTCTGTCCCTAGATGACCTCCAAGAATGTGCCCATGGGCCAACTCCAACACCAACTTCCTGTAAGGTTTGGGCACCACCAGCTGCTCAACGGTTTCTTCTGCCCTTTTTGCCACCCGATACAGTAGGTCCTTCTCTACGCTGAAGTATGGGTAAGTGCAGGTATTATCTGGGTTCACTAACTCGCCATCTATTTTCACTACGTTTTCCCGTGCCTTTATTAGGGCGGGGTCTTTCAACTGTTCTGTGGCAAAGTTTTCCCTGTGAACCTCAAGATCAGAAAACTCCACAGACGGTAGGTTTTCGTCTGAGGAGGTGGGCTCCTCTCCAGTTTCTTGAGTCTCCCCTGCCAATACTGTTAAGGGAAATTCCGGAGAGTCCTCACCACTCTCAGGGGAGTTCTGGCTATCACATTCCTGGTACATAGGGGCACCAGTGGGGGGCTCAGGATCATCCCACAGTTCCCAGAACTTCGGAAAATCCCTTCCCACAATGGCGTCATGCGGTAACTGAGATACTAAGCCCACTGGATGAGAGAGGGTACCTTTGGGGGTCTCGAAACACACTGTAGTCACTGGATACTCTCGGGTGTCCCCATGCACACAAATAACAGCTACCTTGCTATTCCCAAAGACCTCTGTTTTAACTAACTCAGCCTTTATCAGGGTCACAAGGCTACCTGAATCCAGCAATACCACAACATTTCTACCATTAACACACATTTTGCATAAATGTTTCTCAGTTCCTCGAATGGCAGTGCATGCGACTGTCGCACAAAGCGACTGACGTCTGCCCGTCAGAAAGTCACACTGCATGGGTTCCTCCACAACCGGGCAATTGGCTGCAATATGTCCCGCTTGCCGGCAGCGGTAGCAAACGATCCTTCTTGCCGCCTCTTGAGCCGCTGATTTCCCAGGCTGTTCTCGCCAAACTTGGGGTAGAGCTCCCACCCTCTCACTCTCTCCACCCTCACCCCTTGGAATCCTCTTATCCGCCCCTGGGGATGGTCTGGTCTTAGGGTGGAAAGTCCGAGTGTCTCTGGAAGAGGCCGTCAGGTTCTCTGTAGCCAAGTATTTCTCCACACGATCCACAAGACCATCGGCCGTCTCTGGGTCTCCATGGCTTACCCACTTTTGGATGGCAGTAGGAAGAGCTCTCAAAAACCGATCCATTACAACACGTTCCACAATCTTTGGTGCGGACAAAGTCTCTGGCTGTAGCCACTTTCTGCTCAGGTGAATGAGATCATACATTTGAGACCTGGGGGGTTTTCCAAGCTGGAAAGTCCAGTTATGCACACACTGAGCCCGGACAGCCTGGGTGACACCCAGCCTTGCCAAAATTTCAGCTTTTAGCATCACATAGTCTTTTGCTTGGTTAGGCTCTAGGTCATAGTAAGCTTTCTGCGATTCACCAGTTAACAGAGGAGCCACCAGTCCAGCCCACTGCTCCTCAGGCCACTTTTCTCTTTCAGCGGTCCTTTCAAATGTGGTCAAAAATACCTCTGGATCATCCTCTCCACTCATTTTTGTCAATAAACGACTCACCCCAAAGGACGCTGTATTAGTGGGACGGCTTTCCTCACTGGTCTGCGGACGTTGCTGCATTACTGCTTCCATTTGTTGTAGTCTCTGCTCTTGCTTCTGTAACAGGTCTATGAAGCGGGCCTCAGATTGCTGCTGGGCTTGTTGCTGAGCTTCCAGACTCTGTTGGTGAGCTTGCTGCTGGGCTGCAAGGCTCTGTTGATGAGCTTGCTGCTGGGCTGCAAGGCTCCTTTGCAAACCTGCATTTGTCTGCTGTTGATTGGCATTTGCTAGAGCCAGCTGTTTCAGTATCTCCTCCATGCTGGCTTAAAAAAAACTGCCACTGGTTCTCCACCAACTGTGAGGGGGTTAGCTCGGCAGCGGGTGTGTGTGACCCCCGGGATGGGCTCCCCACACAAAAACAGGCCCAGCAAACGGAGGTTGTGGTTTTCAAAATCAAAAAGGTGCGGTTTATTTTCTATTTACAGTGACAAAACACAGCAAAGCAAAAGAAACATAAATAAAATAAATCCTGGTCAACTTGACCTCTGACTAAACATACAGGTTTCCTAACTAACAACTGGGATCAGCCTAGTGCTGTCCTAGTCCCTAAGTCCCTGGTTTTAAATGTCCAAGCAAATAGCCACACAGGCTTTGTCTCACCGCACAGGGGTTCACTCTCCCTAGACAGTCCACACAGGTCTGGGTCCAGGCATGAGCAAACATCTAATGAAGCTGGGAGTTTTTATAGAGGCCTTAAACGAGCTGACAAGCTTCAGCTGGTCTCATCAACTCCCTGCCTGCACGACGCCCAGCACTCTCCCTAGAGGTATGAATCATCCATGAGCCCACTAGCCTCAGCTGGGCTTCATCAACTCTCTCCCTAGTTGTATAAGTCGGCGTAAAGCCTGAATCTGGGCGAAATATATCTACCCCCCTGGATGCAACCAGGTGACTTTACCTTCCTGCTGTCACAATATATATACAGACACACAAGCATGTGTGTTTGAGCTTTAGGGTGCACACCCTAATGCAATAGGCTGCGCACGCCTATGCAACAGACTAAAGGCTTTAATTAAAGCAAGAGGAGGTTCAACAAAATACTGACGCGAGGGGGTGATCCTTTTTCTAACTCAGAGATTCTGTTTTTGTTTTTTGTTTACATTTCTGACATGTTGGCGTTATATCTTTCACTTGGATGTTAGAAGTTGCACTGAGTAAATAAAATACAACTGGATAAAACAAAAACTGTATCTGTCTTAATTTTAGGCTGCAAAGCAACAACGTGATTTCAAAGGGGGTGATTCTTTTCTATACCCACTATATATTCAACAGACGAAATGGGAGCAAACAAGAGTAGTTAATTGTTGGGGTTTTCATACGGTGTGTCAAATACACTCACAAAGCTATGTGGAATCAGAGCTTGCAATTGGCCCAAATTCTAGTACCCTTGGTGCTGAGCGCACAGAGTGATACTGTGGCCAGAAAACTGCACAGAGAGTGCGGACCATGACTCCATCCACATTTACATGAAAGTAGTTTTATTGGGGTTTCCATTTTTTATCAGCTTGATATTTAAAGAGGAACTGCAGTCTGCTCACATAATTTGTAATAAAAACATCTTTGCCATTCTGAAGCTTCTCTCCAACCACTTTGCATATTATTTTATATATACTGTGATTCTGTACTTGCCAAGTATGCTGCAGAAATCTCCCTCCACTGAGTCTGGCTGCAACCATTTTAACTGTGGGCAGCTGAAGCTGCTGCCTGTTCACTTCTTGGATTTACACAGAGGCACACCTTCAGCTCTCATTGGCCCTCTTATGACTCCCATCCCTCCCATCCTGGCAAACTCTTACAAGAGTGAGAGAGAGCTGTGCACGATGTCATAAGCCTAGGCTTTTTACCAGACAAGAAACAGGAAGTGGGCTGTATAACGTATTTACTGGCAGAAAAAAAAAAGTTTTACTATCCAAAGTTAAAACAACAAGGGCAGAAGATTTAATAGATGGAAAGTTGAAAAAATGACTGAAGGTCTGCTTTAATATGTTTAAATGCTCTTTCATTTTAGATAGTTTCTTTTTGGGAGAATAAACAATCTCAGTCAGACATCAGCATATTTGGCAGAGAAATGCTGAGATAAAAATTTACCAGATGTCAAATTCTATTGCTGTCAACTGTTCAGGTTACGCTTGTAGACTTGGACAGAGTAAATAAAGTGCAGTTATTCTGCTACACTACTAAGCAGGAAAAAGAGCCTGCACATGTAATGATCAGATACTCCACAAACATATATAAAAACAGATCCTATCTAAACAAGCTTTTTTTTTTAACCACATAAGGACCGCCGCACGACGATATACGTCGACAGAATGGCACGGCTGGGCACAAGGGCGTACAGGTACGTCCCCTTTAAGATCCCAGCCGGCGGCGCGCTCGAGACCCGGTCCGAAGCTCCATGACCGCGCCCGCGGGACCCGCAAACCCGATCGCCGCCGGTGTCCCGCGATCGGGTCGCAGAGCTGAACAACGGGGAGAGGTAAGTGTAAACAAACCTTTCCCCGTTCTTCCTAGTGGCATGTCAGTGATCGTCTGTTCCCCATAGGGAACGACGATCAGTGACATCACACGCCAAGCCACGCCCCCCTACAGTAAGAATCACTCACTAGGGCACACTTAACCCCTACAGCGCCACCTAGAGGTTAACCCCTTCACTGCCAGTGTCATTTTCACAGTAATCAGTGCCTATTTATGATCGCTGTAAAAATGACAATGGTCCCAAAAATGTGTCAAAAGTGTCCGATGTGTCCGCCATAATGTCGCAGTCACGATAAAAATCGCTGATCGCCGCCATTACTAGTAAAAAAAAAAAAAAATTATAAAAATGCCATAAAACTATCCCCTATTTTGTAGACGCTATAACTTTTGCGCAAATCGATCAATAAACGCTTATTGCAATTTTTTTTACCAAAAATATGTAGAAGAATACGTATCGGCCTAAACTGAGGAAAAAAAGTGTTTTTTTTATATATATTTTTTGGGGATATTTATTAGAGCAAAAAGTAAAAAATATTGATTTTTTTTCAAAATTGCCGCTCTATTTTTGTTTATAGCGCAAAAAATAAAAACAGCAGAGGTGATCAAATACCACCAAAAGAAATCTCTATTTGTGGGAAAAAAAGGACGTCAATTTTGTTTGGGAGCCACGTCGCACGACCGCGCAATTGTCAGTTAAAACGACGCAGTGCCGAATCGCAAAAAGTGGCCCGGTCTTTGACCACCAAAATGGTCCGGGGCTGAAGTGGTAAAGGATTGGTTATTGAGTTGTACTGTTCTAATGGTCATGCATGTATGCATATGTATTGTACTTATGTTATGTATATATATGAGATTGCAATTTTTTACATTTTTATTGTAAGGGGCTATGTCTACTAATTAAATAAATAATTATTTTTGCCAGTAGTATTATACCTCCTGTTCTACTTCTTTTATGCCTCAGCTCCATGATCAGCTTTCATTCTATCTCCCTCCATGATCAGTTCAAGTAGAATGGCAAATGTAACAAAATAATACAAACCCAGATACAATTCTGTCTGTTTGAGCCGTAATGCATACCAGTGTGGCCAAAAAAAGGTCAGCCAAAATGAATACATTTGCTAGTATATATTTTTTGTCTTTTAAATATTTTCTATTTTACTTTATTGCAAACTTTCATGAAAACAAAGCAAATGCACACATTGAAAACACATTAACCCACTTCAGCCAGGAGGATATGGCTGCCAAATGACCGGTCCATTTTTTGTGATTTGGCACTGCGTCACTTTAACTGACAATTGCGCGGGCGTGCGACATGGCTCCCAAACAAAATTGACGTCCTTTTTTTCCCACAAATAGAGCTTTCTTTTGGTGGTATTTGATCACCTCTGCGGTTTTTATTTTTTGCGCTATAAACAAAAATATAGCAACAATTTTGAAAAAAATGCAATATTTTTGACTTTTTTTTATAATAAATATCCCTAAAAAATATTTGAAAAAAAAATGTTTTTCCTCAGTTTAGACCGAAAAATCGCAATAAGCGTTTATTACATGGTTTGCGCAAAAGTTATAGCGTCTACAAAAATAGGATTTTTATAACAGCTTACCTGTAAAATCCTTTTCTTGGAGTACATCACGGGACACAGAGCGGCATAGTCATTACTATGTGGGTTATATAGAATTACCTTCAGGTGCTGGCACTGGCAACTTCCAAAACAGGAAGTACCCTCCCCTATATAAGCCCCACACATCCGGGAGCACCTCAGTTTTGTAGCAAAGCAATACGTGTCCCCAAAAGAGGGGTGGGAGCTCTGTGTCCCGTGATGTACTCCAAGAAAAGGATTTTACAGGTAAGCTGTTATAAAAATCCTATTTTCTTTCTCGTACATCACGGGACACAGAGCGGCATAGTCATTACTATGTGGGACGTCCCAAAGCAATGCCAAATGAGGGGGGGGATACACCATACATAAGCTGGGCGCCATCAGGCATGAGGATCCTTTGCGGCCTGCAACACACTGCGCCCAAAGGCGATATCCTCCTGACCTCTAATGTCTACCTGGTAGAACCTAGTAAACGTGTGTACTGAAGACCATGTTGCGGCCTTACAGATTTGAGCCAGGGAGGCCTGGTGATGCACTGCCCATGAAGTTCCAACTGCTCTCGTGGAGTGCGCCCTAACTTTGAACGGAGGCGGTCTATTTCTCAAGCCATAGGCTTGTATTATGACCTGTCGAATCCACTTGGCTAAAGTTGATTTTGATGCTGCCTGACCCTTTCTAGGGCCTTCCGGCAGAATAAACAAAGAATCCGTTCTACAAATCTGAGCAGTGGTCTTTAGATACGTTTTAACTGCTCTTACTACATCCAAAGAATGCAATAACTTTTCCTCTACCGAGCTCGGTTTGGGGAAAAAAGAAGAAAGAACCACATCCTGGTTCAAGTGAAACCTCGATAACACCTTAGGAAAAAAGGCTGGGTGAGGACGTAATACTACTCTGTCCTTATGAATAACCAGATATGGCTCTTTACAGGACATGGCGGCTAATTCCGACACTCTTCTAGCCGAGCATATGGCTACTAAAAATATCAATTTTCTGGTGAGTAGAACCAAGGAAATGTGCCGCAAAGGTTCAAATGGCTGCTTCTGCAGAACCGACAGAACCAAATTTAGATCCCATGGGCATATGGGAGCTTTAATCGGTGGAATAATACGAGTCACCCCTTGCATAAAGGATTTGACAAGTGAATGCATAGCCAGGGGCCTTTGAAATAGTATTGATAAGGCCGAAACCTGACCCCTGATAGTACTTAAGGCAAACTTCCTGTCTACAGCCCACTGCAGGAAGTCCAGAATTCTGCCTATAACGTACTTACGTGGATGCCATTTCCTGGCCTCACACCAAGTGATGTACGCCCTCCAGACTCTATAGTAAATCTGCCTGGATACAGGCTTCCTGGCATTGATTATAGTTGATACCACAGAGTTAGAGAGACCTCTCTTCTTTAGGATGTGGGATTCAATAGCCAGGCCGTTAAACTTAGAGTTAGTAAGGAAGGGTGGTATATCAGTCCTTGCGAAAGCAGGTCCGGACGCCGTGGAAGGGTCCAAGGACTCTCCACAGACATTTTTATGATCTCCGCGTACCAGGCCCTTCGGGGCCACGCTGGAGCCACCAGGATCACCGGCTTCTCTTCCAACCTGACTCTGCGAAGGAGTCGAGGCAACAATTGTACTGGAGGGAATACATATATCAGTCTGAACTGATCCCAGGGGGAACACCAGAGCATCCGAGCCGCAAGCGAGGGGATCCCTTGTCCGGGAGACAAACCTGTCCACCTTCGCGTTGAATCTGGATGCTAGCAGATCTACATCCGGTGTTCCCCATCGCTGACATATTGCTCGGAAGACCTCGGGATGAAGGGACCATTCCCCTGGGCATAACTGTTGGCGACTCAGAAAGTCCGCCTTCCAATTCTCCACCCCTGGAATGAAGACAGCTGATATACATGGGACATGCTTTTCTGCCCATTCCAGGATGTGACTTACTTCCCTCTGGGCTGCACGACTCCTGGTGCCTCCCTGATGATTGATATATGCCACTGCTGTGGCATTGTCTGATTGAATTCTGACAGGGGACCCTTGGAGTTTGGATGTCCAGGCTACTAGGGCATACCGGGCTGCTCGTATCTCTAAGAGATTGATGGGCAGGGTTTTTACTACATTTGACCCTCTGCCCTGGAGAGACCATTGCTCCAGTACTGCCCTCCATCCTATAAGGCTGGCATCTGTAGTGACCACCTTCCAGGATATCGGACTGAAGGGTTTTCCCTTCTGGAGATTCTGGGGGATCAACCACCAGCAGAGACTCTTCCGAACGGAAGGGGACAAAGCCATCGGGAAGTCTAGAGCCTGAACTTTTCCGTTCCAGGCTGACAATATGGCCCTCTGCAAATTCCTTGCGTGGAATTGGGCATATGGCACAGCTTCGAATGATGCTACCATCTTTCCTAGCAGCCTCATGCACAGGCGTATGGACGGCTGTCTTTTTTTGCACAAAGCAGACGGACCAAGCCCCTCAAGGAGGATACCTTGTCTAGAGGTAAGAAAATCTTCCTCTGGTCTGAATACAGCCGTAGCCTTAGATATACCAGGCTTTTTACTGGCTGTAGGGCTGACTTGTCCAGGTTGATGATCCAACCGTGAGATTCTAGATACTTGATTGTATCGACAATTACCACTTCTAGCTTGGCAACTGAGTGGTCCATCAACAACAGGTCGTCTAGGTATGCCATTATCGTTACACCTCGTGTTCTTAGATCGGCCAACAGTGGGGCCAGAATTTTTGTGAACACTCGTGGTGCTATGGCCAGACCGTATGGTAAGGCTCTGAACTGAAAATGGCGCCCTTCTACTGCAAAGCGTAGAAATTTTTGATGACCTGGAAAGATGGGAACATGCAAGTAAGCATCTTTGATGTCGATCGAGGCTAACCATTCCTCCCCCTGTAGGGCAGCGGTGACCGATCGGATCGACTCCATCCGGAAGGACCGGATGTTTAGAAATTTGTTTAGACCCAATATGGGTCTTATGTCCCCGTTTGGTTTCGGGACTGTGAAAAGGTTTGAGTAGAAACTCAACCCCCACTCTTCCATAGGAACCTCCATAATTACTCCTTGGAGCAATAGTTGTTCTAACGCCACTAGGAGACACCTTCTTTTCAGAGGGTGTTTTGGCATGCCTGACCACATAAAATGGGAAGGAGGAGACTCTTTTAACTCCAACTTGTATCCCCGAGTTACTGCGGAGAGCCCATCTGTCTTTGATCGTCTCCCGCCAGGTCTCTGCGAACAACTGAAGTCTTCCCCCCACCCATTTGAGTGGGGGCAGCCCTTCATAGGCTTGACTTGGAGGCTGGTTTAGTACCTCTTCGGATCCAGGGTTTCTTATTACCCTGTGACTGTCCCTGATTTTTACCTCCTGAGTTTGACCGAGGAGGCCGTCGGAACTGCTTAGTAGCAGACGTCCCAGGGATAGGAGAGGTAGTCCTCTTAAAAGATGGACCCCTAGACCTCTTTTTAATCGGTAAGAGAGTACTTTTACCACTGGAAATCTTCTGGATATATTTATCCAGGTCTTCGCCAAAAAGGCGTTCTCCATGAAATGGGAAGCTAACTAAGAGCTTCTTACAGGGAGCCTCAGCAGACCAGTTCTTGAGCCACAGAAGCCTACGCATATGTACCAAATACAGCGTGAGGCGGGAGGCCTGATGGATAGAATCCTTGATGGCGTCAACCGCAAAGCATAATGCTCTAGGCAGATCAGCCAGAGCCTGGGCCTGCTGGTCTGGCAAATCCCTCAGGACCATTTTCATTTGATCCTTTAAAGCTTGGCAGACCCCAATAGCTGCCACTGCTGGCTGTGTAACAGCCCCTGCTGTGGAAAAAGCAGATTTTAATAAAGATTCCAATTTTTTATCTACTGGATCCTTGAACATTTGAACATTATCTACTGGACATGTCAGTGATTTGTTCACAGAAGAGATGGCTGCGTCCACCGTAGGAACATTCCATCTCTGGGTGAATTTTTCCTCCATGGGATAGATCACCTGAAATTTCTTAGGTGGAACAAATAGTTTATCAGGATGTTCCCAGTCCTGGTTTATAAGTCCTTCCAATAATGGATGAATTGGAAAGGAGCAATT
This sequence comes from Rana muscosa, assembly GCA_029206835.1. Taxonomy (NCBI): domain Eukaryota; kingdom Metazoa; phylum Chordata; class Amphibia; order Anura; family Ranidae; genus Rana; species Rana muscosa. Next base: position 781,644,575 of record CM055121.1, read on the forward strand.
AATCTGGGGAGCTTTTAGCGACCCCAATGAGGAGACAGCAGTAGTTGATGGTTCAACAAGAGGCATTTTAAAATGCAGATCGAACCATGTCAGTTAGGGTCTGGACCCACAATCTTTCAGTCTGTGATGCTGAAAATGGTTCATCTACTGTCGATTCCTCAAAAACAGAGTTAACCTCCTCCTGATCCCCTTCAGGTAGGTCAATCCCTTCCTGGGACTGTTGCTCTGCCCACAGGCACTCTAATGGAGGTGATGGAGATCTGGCGCGCTTTCTTTCCTGTAGAGAAGAAGCGATCAATGCTGCCAATCTCTGCTCCAATCCCTCCAGAGTTGAGGCAAAAACCTCCTCTGTTATATATGCAGGAGCAGGTGGACTGAGGACAGCCGCAGTACCTGACACTCCCGGGGGTTTCCTTATGGGCATTAACCTCAGATTTTTCAGGGGAGGAAGGTGCAGATGACTGCTCTAGATCCTCAGAGCCCGATGGAGACCCCCTACACTTCCTGAGAGATATATCTCAGAGTTTTTTAGGCGGCATATTCCTTAGTTCAAAGCTGAGGTATTCCAGCCGCAATACACCCCTTTACTGAAATAGTCTAATGCAATTTGCTGCTATGTACATCAGTGGGTGTCTACTAATGCGTCTTTCTGGGGATGCCTGTATCAACCGCCCGCTGTAAGCCCCTATACCATGCTACCAGCTCCTTTTTTATGCCCTGTGTCCATAGCAAGCAGCGTGGACTGAGTCCTTTTATCTTGCTGGGACGCCCGCACATGCGCAGAAGCGCCTGGCGCACAGAGCGCGTCATCCGCCAGGCTCCGCCCCCTTTTTTGAAGCTAAATCTACAAAAGAAAGCGTGTGCGCGCGCGCGTGCACGTGTGCGCTCTTGGCGCTATGTAGGGAGAGGAGCCAGGGTCCTTATCTCACCAGGACCCGGGGATGGAAGAAACTACTTGGCAGCATGACAGAGGAATGCAGCTTCCCTGATAGAGAGCTCACTCATCTGCCTGGACTTTCACCATGGAAGGAATAGTCCCAAGAAAAAAGACGTTCCACAGCGGCCTCCAGTGGACAAACACAGGTACCGCACTTTTGTCTTTTTTTTTCTCTAAACCTCCTTTATGAAAAACATTTCCAGGTTTACAAAAAAACTTCCTTCATGAAAAGACATTTCTAGGATTTTTTAGGCATATACAGCTATTAGTGGGAATACCTTTAGGTAACAGGCAGAAAGACATATTAGGCTTGGGGGTCCCCTCAATAGAACCAAGTTCCTGAGGGGCCCCCACTTACCTTTTCCCCGCCGCAGGACTTTGTTTGGTCCACAGAAGCCCAAACTTCACCTTTCACGGCAGGCATTGTACTAGACCTTCAGGGACCGGGTTCCCAAGGATTCCACTCCCCTGGACCTGTATAGCACCCTGCACAGATAGCCTCTTGGTTTTGGGTATGACCAGAGCTCTGGATCCCAGGGTCCAGCCCTCCTAAGAGAGGCATTACAGGCAAAACCTTGCTCTTCTCTGCAAGGCCCGGGTACCGACCGTTTAGCTATGAAGCTTTTTTGGTCGGATCCAGAATAGCTTGCTAAGGCCCAGAGAACCTGTACACAAGCCCAGATGAATACATGTTAACCTTGGCCAACACCTTAGACACTGGCAAAAAACTGAGGTGCTCCCGGATGGGAGGGGCTTATATAGGGGAGGGTACTTCCTGTTTTGGAAGTTGCCAGTGCCAGCACCTGAAGGTAATTCTATATAACCCACATAGTAATGACTATGCCGCTCTGTGTCCCGTGATGTACGAGAAAGAAATAGGGGATAGTTTTATGGCATTTTTATTATTATTTTTTTTTACTAGTAATGGCAGCGATTTTTATCGTGACTGCGACATTATGGCGGACACATCGGACACTTGACGCTAATTTGGGACTATTGCAATTTACACAGCGATCAGTGCTATAAAAATGCACTGATTGCTGTGTAAATGACACTGGCAGGGAAGGAGTTAACCACTAGGGGGCGAGAAAGGGTTTAAGCGGGTCCTAGGGAGTGATTCTAACTGTGTGGGGGCTGGGCTTACTGTGACACGACACTGATCCCGATGACAGGGAGCAGACAATCAGTGTCCTGTCAGTAGGCAGAACAGGGAGATGCCTTTTTTCCACAGACATCCCCCCGTTCTGCCGCTCCGTGACACAATCGCGGGACACCAGCGAGCATCGAGTCCGCGGGTCTTGCGGGCACGGAGCTCGCGGTAGGGGCGCGGCTGCGTGCGCCCACACGGTGGCAAATTTAAAGGGACGTACATGTACGCCCATTTGCCTGTCCGTGCCATTCTGCTGACGTAAAAGTGTGTGCGCTGGTCGGCAAGTGGTTAATGTGTGCTCAAAGTATATAACTGGAGACAAGAAATGTGTTGTAGCGCAAACACAAACAGAAGATGTGAACTCTCCAATAATAGACTGACAATAGAATGCATTCCAAACCCATCTAATCTCTTTGCGTCACACAGACATTTAGAAGCTGTCTTCTGTATCAAATGGCATCCACTACAATGCCTTTATAGAAGAGGTTGGTAGAGAACACACTTCAAATATATTTAAATAAAAAACTATACCTTTCAACATTATTGTGGACTTGAAAAAAAAAAAAAAGTATTTGTTATGCTATAGGGAACTTTTTGAAATGGTATTCGTGCATAAGCAGTACCCTGAAAAATGTACAGTCTTTCCTAAAACTTCTCCTGAAAAAAATGTGTGCACTTCCCTAGGATTTGAGTGTGCCTAGGCACTCCTGTTCCTACAGCCTCATAGCTGTAAATCCATGTAGCGGACCCCCAAAATTGGGGTCGCTATGCCTTAAATTTAAGGGTAGCCTGAGCAATAGTTTGGCTCAGGTTATTCTGATTCTATAGATTGGACTCTGCTCTGCTGTGGTGTTGCCTGGGTGTATAGTTCCCCTTGACCTGTGGGTGGCGCTGTCGCTCAGGTCTCGGGTTGAACCACAGGTGACATTATAGCGTGATTGGGTGTCCTCTCTCGGCAGCCATACAGTGGGTGTGGTTTTGCCTGCTGTACATGCTGGGAGAGGGTACATAAGGGGCAGACGCCATGATTTAGGAGAGATTGGCTGGGGGATTCCAAGGGGGAACCCCTGGTGGGGAGAGTCGCGCTCGTTGGCCTGCTGGCCAGGGGTGCGTGAACTGGTCGAGAAGTCTCAGGCACCTTTAGCCTGAGGCTATGGTGTTCCAGGTAGGCCCAGTACCTTCAACTGGGTCTACAGCTCAACCACTGGAGTCCCAGGGAACCCGAGGGAGGGTGGCCCGCTCTGAAAGAGAGGAAAACAGGGGAGGACCTGTCCGGAGGATTGGTGAAGGAAGTCACTGTCTCAGGAGAGGCCTGGTTACCTATCAGAGGGAAGGATTTTGTGAGTTGCACAGTAGCGCCTGTGATGTGCCCCATTGGCACCACCTATGGTCTCTAAAGGTTGCAGGCGTTAAAGAGTTCTAGATTCAGGAACTAAAGGATTCTGTGGCAGAGGATCTCCTGAACTTGTCTTTGAAGGGGACTAAATCTGAAGTAATTGTTCGTGCTCCACTCCGGCTGCTAGAACTTTGAGAGGGATCTATCCGGGTGAGCAATACCCACTCAGGCTTGAGTGGAGAATAGGGTAACTGGGTGCCGCGTGCCTGAACCTGTCTCCCTACCCAACTCTCTCTCTGTTTCAACCTTTTCCCAATCTGTTTCAAACAAGGAAAATAAACGTATCTGTTGGAGTTTAAACACCGTCTGGGCATTGGCCTTCTTTTGGGAGAAAGAATAGACTTTTCCCTATATTCTAGGGGCGAGAACCAATGGAGAGAAGTAACTCGCTGCAGGACCCAACAATAGTATGAACACCGCTCAACCTCTTATACTAGGAGGATACGGGCATGTGGCACGGTGTGCCTTACCCTGCAAGTGAAGGTAGGCAGGAAAAAAGGTCCATGTGCTACACGTGGGGGCTCGTCCAGGATGTTTTGCAGCTACCCCCTGGAAGTTGGACTATTTTTTTTTTCCCCGTGTATGTGGTTCTGTGAAAGTCTGCCATTTTGGAAAATTTAACTGCGTCACTTGTGAGGAAAATGGAGGTAAGGCCTGTACTGGACTTTTTCTAAACTGCGTAGTTCGTGGGCGTGCCTAAAACATAGAAAAACCAGCGATCTACGTGCAAAAAGAAGAAAAGGGGAGGAGCCCCCACCAACTTGTGTGTGGCACGTGGCGCATTGGCGGCAAAGGGACAGTACGAGCTGGATCATTGGAGGAGAAGCAATATGGCTGATGCCCCATGGACTTCTGTTGCACCGGGACCTCGGATGTTCCCAACCATTTCAACCATGGACATTGCTCCCCTCACTGCCCCCCTGACGGATACAGGGATCCGGCTTAAGCCTAGGGGCCGCTTCGCTCTCTATGTATGCAGAGATGCGGAGGCCCTGGGCATGCTCTGCCCCAGATGCCAAGGACTAGCGGTGCAGCTACGGCCTTTTGGAAGGTGTGCATCCGGTGGAAAATTCCTCTTTGAGGTAGACCAGCCAGACCAGCCCACCGAGAAACCTCGGGTCTACTGGGTCAACTGCCTTACAGGTGCCGTCAATTCCGAGGAAGAAACCTGTACTCCCACAGTTGAGCCCACGCGCACCGCATCGGATGCCACGGATGTGGCCAAGGGACACGTCTCAACCGTTTGCAGAGCCATCGGCGGATACCGTGGCGGATGCTGCCTCCGTCACCACCCTGACCTCCATTCCGCCCGCCAAGCGAAAGGTGGGCTATGTTAAGGCCTCCCGCGGTCGAAGCCTGCCCCAGCGCCTACCTGAACCGGATCTTCAAGCCGGAGGGACCTCCAGGAGATCCACATCAGGGGACGGTAAGGAGGCTGGGGGAACTGTGACATTGAGTTTTCCGGGGAAGGGAGGGAAGCTCATACCCCATGCTACTGGGGATGTGTGGACAGCCAACCCGCGGGAACTTTCTGTTTTTGGGGACAATGTGTCTGTGTCTACCAAGAATTGCCTGCCGGCGGAGGAGTATGACACTTCCGATCTAGATTCATCATCCGATGTGGGGGATGATTATGAGATCGATGAGGTTTTTGTAAAAAAAAGGTTGGGACAAAGTACCGTTGACTTCACCTCGCAGCCTTAAAGGGGGATCACCAATGGACTCTTGGGAAACTACACCCCAAGTGGAAGCCCCTGTTTTGAAGGAAGATGTTGTTCCCACACCCGCTCTGCCTGCACCTGCATTATCCGTGCCTGCTGATACCAAGGGACGTCCGCCGTTGCGGCCACCTTTGCCACAGCTGGAACCAGCCTCATTAGCAAGGTCCCCGGATACTATCATTCTTCCTGGAGCAGGAGATCGGGCAACCCTGGCGCCCTTAGCCCGGTTGCAGCGGCTCCTAAATAGAAAGGTTGCCATGGAGTACGGGTGGGAATACACTTACGTTCCCAAAGAGCTTCTCTTTGAAATCAAGGCCTACCGGGAACGGTGGTATGCTGACTTCGTCTGGGATAATAGGATTTTTATAACAGCTTACCTGTAAAATCCTTTTCTTGGAGTACATCACGGGACACAGAGCGACATAGTCATTACTAATGGGTTATATAGATACCGTCAGGTGCTGGCACTGGCAACTTCCAAAACCGGAAGTACCCTCCCCTATATAAGCCCCTCCCATCCGGGAGCACCTCAGTTTTGTAGCAAAGCAATAAGTGTCCCCAAAGAGGGGCGGGAGCTCTGTGTCCTGTGATGTACTCCAAGAAAAGGATTTTACAGGTAAGCTGTTATAAAAATCCTATTTTCTTTCTCGTACATCACGGGACACAGAGCGACATAGTCATTACTAATGGGATGTCCTAAAGCAATGCCCAATGAGGGGGGGGGGTACACCATATATAAGCTGAGCGCTATCAGACATGAGGATCTTTTGCGGCCTGCAACACACTGCGCCCAAAGGCGACATCCTCCTGACTTCTAACGTCCACCTGGTAGAACCTAGTAAACGTGTGTACTGAAGACCATGTTGTGGCCTTACAGATTTGAGCCAGGGAGGCCTGGTGATGCACTGCCCATGAAGTTCCAACTGCTCTCGTGGAGTGCGCTCTAACTTTGAACGGAGGCGGTCTCCTTCTCAAGCCATAGGCTTGTATTATGACCTGTCGAATCCACTTGGCTAAAGTAGATTTTGACGCTGCCTGACCCTCTCTGGGGCCTTCCGGCAGAATAACCAAAGTATCCGTTCTGCGAATCTGAGCAGTGGCCTTTAGATAAGCTTTAACTGCTCCTACTACATCCAAAGAATGCAATAACTTTCCCTCTACCGAAGTAGGTTTGGGGAAAAAAGAAGGAAGAACCACATCTTGGTTCAAATGAAACCTCGATACCACCTTAGGAAGAAAGGCTGGATGAGGACGTAACACTACTCTATCCTTATGGATAACCAGATATGGCTCCTTACAGGACATAGCTGCTAATTCCGACACTCTTTTAACCGAACAAATGGCTACTAGAAAAATCAATTTCCTGGTGAGAAGCACCAAAGAAATATGATGTAATGGTTCAAATGGTTGTTTCTGTAGAACCGACAGAACCAAGTTTAGATCCCATGGACATATGGGAATATTAACCGGAGGACTAATACGCATCACTCCTTGTATAAAGGCTTTGACTAGTGAATGCGAAGCCAAGGGCCTTTGAAAAAATATTGACAAGGCCGAAATCTGACCCTTGATAGTACTCAAGGCAAGCTTCCTATCTACAGCCCACTGTAGGAAGTCCAGAATCCTACCTATTACGTACTTATGTGGATGCCATTTCTTGGCCTCACACCACGCGATGTACGCCTTCCAGATTCTATAGTAGATCTGCCTGGATACCGGCTTCCTGGCATTGATCATGGTAGATACCACAGGATTAGAGAGCCCTCTCTTTTTTAGAATGTGGGCTTCAATAGCCAGGCCGTCAAACCTAGGGCTGGTAAGGAAGGGTGGTATATTGGTCCTTGCGAAAGCAGGTCCGGACGACGTGGGAGAGACCAATGACTCCCCACTGACATTTTACAATCTCCGTGTACCACGCTCTTCGGGGCCACGCTGGAGCCACCAGAATCACTGGTTCCTTTTCTACCCTGATTCTGCGGAGTCATCGAGGTAACCATTGTGGCGGTGTGAATGCATATATCAGCTTGAACTGATCCCAAGGGAACACTAGGGCATCCGAGCCGCAAGCTAGGGGATCCCTTGTCCGAGAGACAAACCTGTCCACCTTTGCGTTGAATCTGGATGCTAGAAGATCTACATCCGATGTTCCCCACCGCTGACATATTGTCCAGAAAACCTCGGGGTGAAGGGACCCTTCCTCTGGGCATAATTGCTGGCGACTTAGAAAGTCCGCCTTCCAATTCTCCACTCCTGGAATAAATACCGCAGATATGGCTGGGACATATCTTTCTGCCCATTTCAGGATGTAATTTACTTCCCTCTGGGCTGCACGACTCCTGGTGCCCCCCTGATGATTGATATATGCCACTGCTGTGGCATTGTCTGATTGAATTCTGACAGGGGACCCTTGGAGTTTGGATGTCCATGCTACTAGGGCATACCGGGCTGCTCGTATCTCTAAGAGATTGATGGGCAGGGCCTTTTCTGCATCCGACCATCTGCCCTGGAGAGACCATTGCTCCAGTACTGCTCCCCAGCCTATAAGGCTGGCATCTGTAGTGACCACCTTCCAAGAAATCGGACTGAAGGATTTCCTTTTTTCCAGATTCTGGGGAACCAACCACCAACGGAGGCTCTTGCGAACGGAAGGGGGCAAGGACATTGTAAGTCTAGGGCCTGAACTTTTTTGTTCCAGGCTGACAGTATGGCCCCTTGCAAATTCCTTGAATGGAATTGACCGTAGGGTACTGCTTCGAATGATGCCACCATCTTTCCCAGCAACCTCATATACAGGCGTATGGACGGCTGTCTTTTTTTGTACCCACTAAGTGGATCAAATCTTTCAAAGACAACACCTTTCCTCGAGGCAAGAATATTTTTCTCTGGCCTGAATCCAACCTTAGCCCCAAGTATTCCAGACTTTTGACTGGTTTTTAGGGGTGACTTGTCTCGGTTGATAATCCAACCGTGAGATTCCAGATACTTGATTGTCTTGTGAACGACCACGTCTAGTTTTTTCACTGAGTGGTCTATCAGCAACAAGTCATCTAGATATGCCATTATCATTACACCTTGTGTTCTTAGATTGGCCAATAAAGGGCCAGAATTTTTGTAAACACTCGTGGTGCTGTGGCCGAACCGAAGGGTAAGGCTCTGAACTGAAAATGGCGCCCTTCTACTGCAAAGCGTAGAAATTTTTGGTGGACTGGAAAGATGGGAATGCGCAAATAAGCATCTTTGATGTCGATCGCGGCTAACCAATCCTCCCCTTGTAGGGCAGTGGCCACCGATCGGATTGACTCCATTGGAAAGTCCTGATATACAGGAATTTGTATAGCCCTTTTAGAATTAATATGGGCCTCCCGTCCGCGTTTGCTTCGGGACTGTAAAGAGGTTTGAGTAAAACCCGAACCCTCATTCTTCCAGGGGAACCTCCATAATTACTCCTTGGAGCAATAGTTGTTCTAGTGCCAACAGGAGGGACTCTCTCTTCCAGGGATCCCTTGGCACGTTTGACCTCAAAAATGGGAAGGAGGAGAGTCTTTTAACTCCAAACTGTATCCCAAACATACTGCGGAGAGCACCTATCTGTCTTGATCGTGTCCCGCCAGGTCTCTTGCGAACAACTGGAGTCCTCCCCCCACCCGACTGAGTGGGGGCTTCAATGAATTTAACTTTGGGGGAGGTTTTGTACCTCCCCTGACCCAGGGTTTCTCATTACCCTGCTATTGTCCCTGTTTTTTACCCCCGGGAATTGACCGAGGAGGCCGTCGGAACTGTTACACAGCCGATGCCCCAGGGACTGGAGAAGCAGGCCTCTTAAAGAGGGACCTCTAACTCTGTTTTTAACCGGCAAGAGCGTATTTTTACCGCTGGAAATTTTCTGGATATATTTGTCCAGGTTTTCCCTGAATAAGCGTTCACCATGAAATGGGACGCTAACCAGCCATTCTTTACAGGGAGCTTCAGCAGACCAGTTTTTGAGCCATAGAAGCCTACGCATATGTACTATAGACAGCGTAAGGCGGGAGGCCTGATGGACTGAATCCTTTATGGCGTCAACCGCAAAGCCTAAGGCTCTAGGTAGATCAGCTAGGGCAAAGCCTGCTGATCTGTCAAGTCCCTCAAGACCTGTTTCAACTGATCCTTCACTGCTTAGCAGACCCCAATAGCTGCTACTGCTGGTTGTGTCACCAAGCTTGCTGTAGAAAGAAGCAGATTTTCATAAGGACTCCAATCTTTTATCTATTGGGTTCTTGAACATTTGGACATTATCCACTGGACATGTCAGTGATTTATACATACAAGAGATGGCTGCGTCCACTGTAGGGACCTTCCTTTTTTTTTTTTTATGAACTTATCCTCCATGGGATAGACCACCGGAAATCTCTTGGGGGAATAAATATTTTCTCAGGATGTTCCCAATCCTGGTAAATGAGCCCTTTCAGTAAAGGGTGAAGTGGAAAAGAACAGACAGTCTGGGGGCTTCTAGCGACCCCAACGAGGATACAGTGGTGGTTGATGGTTCCGCAAGGTGCATTTTTAAATGCTGATCGGACCATGTTAGTCAGAGACTGAACCCATAATCTTTCAGCTTGAGATGCTGAGAAAAGGTTCCCCCACTGTTGATTCCTCTATAACAGAATCAACCTCATCCTGATCCCCTTCAGGCAGGTCGATCCCTGTATGGGACTGTTGCTCTGCTAACAGGCACTCTGAAGGAGGAGACGGAGATCGGGCGTGCTTTCCCTGACAGGGAGGCAGCGATAAATGTTGACAATCTCTCTCTAATCCTCCCAGAGCTGAGGAAAAAACCTCCTCTGTTACATACACAGGAGCAGGTGAACTGAGGACAGCCACAGTACCAAGTACCCCTGCGGGGTCTCTACGGTCACTTACCTCTGAACTTCAGGGGAGACTGGTGCAGCAGAAGTATGCCCAAGATCCTCCGAGCCCGATGAGACCCCCTTCGCTTCCTGGAAGATTCAGTTCCGGAGCTTCTGGACGGCATATTCCTAAGCCTAAAGCTGAGGTATTCCAGCCGTAATACACCACTTTTACTGAGAATAGTCTAGCACAATTGCTGCTATATCACAGTTGGTGTCTACTAATGTGCCTTTCTAGGGGATGCCTGTATCAACCGCTTGCTGTATGCCCTTTTTTAAATGTTGCCAGCTCTGTCTCTGTACTTCATAGCCAGCTCACCACACAAAACTGTGGTTTTTACATGCTGGGACGCCCGCACATGCGCAGAAGCGCTGCGGCGCACACAGAGCGTCATCCCCCAGGCTCCGCCCCCTTTCCTGGCTCACCTCTATATATAGAGGCGCTAATTTTGAAAAATGGAGACTAGGGACAAGAGCCAGGGCCCCTCTTTGCCGCAGGCCGGGGGATGGACGAGCATTGCAACATGGCAGAGGAAGCAGTTTCCCATAAGAGAACTCACCATCTGCCTGGACTTGCTCTGCTGAGAAGAAACTAGTCCACATGACAAGAAAACATTCCACAGCGGCCTCTAGTGGACAAACACAGGTACCGCAGTCTAATATCTTAAATATATATAAAAAAATATTTTTTTTTTTCTTGACCACCATTAAAAATTATTACATTTTTTTAGTAGTTACAGGCATGCACAGAATTTTGCGGGAATACCATTAGGTAACAGACAGAAAGACAAATTAGGCTTGGGGGTCCCCCAATAGAACCAAGTTCCTGGGGGCCCCCACTTACCTGTTCCCCGCCGCAGGACTTTGTTTGGTCCACAAAAGCCCAAACTTCACCTATCACGGCAGGCATTGTAATCAAACCTTCAGGGACCGGGTTCCCAAGGATTCCACTCCCCTGGACCTGTATAGCACCCTGCACAGAAAACATCTTGGTCGTGGGTATGACCAGAGCTCTGGATCCCAGGGTCCAGCTCTCCTAAGAGAAGCATTACAGGCAAAACCTTGCTCTTCTCTGCAAGGCCCGGGTACCGACCGTTTAGCTATGAAGCTTTTTTGGTCGGATCCGGAATAGCTTACTGAGGCCCAAAAGAACATGTACGCAAGCTCAGTGAAAAACACATGTTTCTTCTTGGCCAACACCTTAGACACTGGCAAAAAACTGAGGTGCTCCCGGATGGGAGGGGCTTATATAGGGGAGGGTACTTCCGGTTTTGGAAGTTGCCAGTGCCAGCACCTGACGGTATCTATATAACCCATTAGTAATGACTATGTCGCTCTGTGTCCCGTGATGTACGAGAAAGAAAATTTGGAAGTGCACAGAGGCCGCAGGTACTTAAAATGTTCTGTCACCATGGCAGATCGCTACAAAGGGTGCCGTAGAGAATGGACTTATGGTCGGCACATCCATGCGGATCATGTGGTGATTTGCTGCAGAGAGAAAGAGGATACTGTGTATTCAATTGAGACACTAGATAAGCAGTGGAAAACTCTTGTTCTCCCGGATCTTCAGTATTTTCTGTGAAATGGAACTTGTGTGCTGTTCTTTTTGTTCCATTTCACGGGGACTGTCTGCCCTGGGCTCATGGCTTTGCCCGCTGCTCCGGGGGGAACTCTACTCAGCTGAGGCACTGGAGAACTGTTTTCTTTTTTTCTCTCCCCTCGGCTCCGCAAGGGAAGGAGGTGTTTTTTCCTCTCCTTGCTGGACAATGGGGTAGTTTAGTCGGGGCCGAGGTGAGCAGCCGTCGTGGTCAAGATGGAAGATTAGTGTGAAGTAAATTCATGCCCACGCGCAATATTAGAGTGTATTGACTTGAGTTGCCACCAGGTGGTAGTGTTTTGCAGAAGTGTTTTACTGAAGCTAGGCTTAGCAACAAAAAAATAAAATTCTAGAGGGTAATCATCTCTTTCCGGAGAGATGGTTTTCTTCTGCCTATCTTAGATGTAAGATGGTTTAATGTGTGCAGTGTTTTTTTTTTTCTTTTCTCTCCCTCTGCAGGTGACCTGCTAGCAACTCTACCGGAGAATGGGTGGGGTAGATATGTTAGGAGGGGTGGGATTGTGACTTGTAATACTGTGTTTTTTTGTATGTATATTTTGACATGCTGTTTTTCTTTTTTCTTCCTCTGCTATTCCCAAATTGTTTGGTTCAGGCACCATTCTAAAGTATTAATGCTGTACATAGTTGTGAATAGATCAGAGCCCACTCAGGACTGAGGAGGATTTTCAGGCCTATTCCAGCCACTGGGGACAGTGGCTTTTCAAGGGGGGGTATGTGTAGCGGACCACCAAAATTGGGGTTGCTATGCCTTAAATTTAAGGGCAGCCTAAGCAATAGTTTGGCTCAGGTTATTCTGATTCTATAGATTGGACGCGTGGTTTTGCCTGCTGTGCATGCTGGGAGAGGGTACATAGGGGGCAGACGCCATGATTTAGGAGAGATTGGCCGGGGAATTCCAAGGGGGAACCCCTGGTGGTGAGAGTCGCGCTCGTTGGCCTGCAGGCCAGGGGTGCGTGAACTGGTCGAGAAGTCTCGGGCACTTTTAGCCCGAGGCTTTGGTATTCCAGGTAGGCCCAGTACCTTCAACTGGGTCTACAGCTCAACCACTGGAGTCCCAGGGAACCCGAGGGAGGGTGGCCCGCTCTGAAAGAGAGGAAACCAGGGAAGGACCTGTCCGGAGGATCGGTGAAGGAAGTCACTGTCTCAGGAGAGGCCTGGTTACCTATCAGAGGGAAGGATTCTGTGAGTTGCACAGTAGCGCCTGTGATGTGCCCCATTGGCACCTATGGTCTCTAAAGGATGCAGGCGTTAAAGAGTTCTAGATTCAGGAACTAAAAGATTCTGTGGCAGAGGATGTCCTGAACTTGTCTTTGAAGGAGACTAAATCTGAAGTAATTGTTCATGCTCCACTCCGGCTGCTAGAACTGTGAGAGGGATCTATCCGGGTGAGCAATACCCACTCAGGCTTGAGTGGAGAATAGGGGAACTGGGTGCCGCGTGCCTGAACCAGTCTCCCTACCCAACTCTATCTCTGTTTCAACCTTTTCCCAATCTGTTTTAACCACTTAACAACCACCTGCCGCCAAATAACGGCGGCAGGGTGGTTGCTTAACTCTGGGAGGACGTTATATAACGTCCTCCCAGAATCGCGCTCCCGCGCGCCCCCTGGGGCGCGCACACGGGAAACTCCGTGACCGCCGGGTACAGAGGACCCGGCGGATCACGAATCGCGGTAAATCGCCGCTGATAGCGGCCGTTTACCACGTGATCGCTCCGTCAAATGACGGAGCAATCACTTGTAAACAGACCGGCGTCATTTGATGACGCCGGTTCCTCCCTCCCCTCTCTGTACCGATCGGTACAGTGTGAGAGGGGAGGGGGAGGGAGCGGATGGCAGCAGCAGCTCTGTGGGCTGGATCTGTGACAATTGCAGTCACAGATCCATCCATCCATCCATCCCTGCTCAGCCATCCCTGTGCTATACCCTGCCAATACTCTGCAATACACCCTGCCAATACTCTGCAAAATACCCTGGTGCAATACTCTGCAATACTCTGCAATACCCTGGTGCAATACTCTGCAATACCCTGCTGCAATACTCTGCAATACCCTGCTGCAATACTCTGCAATACCCTGCTGCAATACTCTGCAATACCCTGCTGCAATACTCTGCAATACCCTGCTGAAATACTCTGCAATACCCTGCGAAATACTCTGCAATACCCTGCGAAATACTCTGCAATACCCTGCGAAATACTCTGCAATACCCTGCGAAATACTCTGCAATACCCTGGTGCAATACTCTGCAATACTCTGCAATACCCTGCACAATACTCTGCAATACCCTGCACAATACTCTGCAATACCCTGCACAATACTCTGCAATACCCTGCACAATACCCTGCACAATACTCTGCAATACTCTGCACAATACTCTGCAATACCCTGCACAATACTCTGCAATACCCTGCACAATACTCTGCAATACCCTGCACAATACTCTGCAATACCCTCCACAATACTCTGCAATACCCTCCACAATACTCTGCAATACCCTCCACAATACTCTGCAATACCCTCCACAATACCCTCCACAATACCCTGCCATACACCGCAATACCCTGCCATACACCGCAATACTCCGCAATGCCCGGCAATACTCCGCAATGCCCGGCAATACTCCGCAATGCCCGGCAATACTCCGCAATGCCCGGCAATACTCCGCAATGCCCGGCAATACTCTGCAATAACCACTTCCCGCCCTCCGGCCCTCATATGACGTCCTTGACTTTGTGCGGGGATATCTGAATGATGCCTGCAGCTACAGGCATCATTCAGATATCGGCTTTTTCAGCCGGCGATTCCCTACACCATAAGAACAATCATAGCGGCTGTTCCGCCGCTTGATCATTCTTACGGGAGGCGAGAGGGGATGTCCCCCCCCCCCCCCCGCCGCCCTCCGGTGCTTCTACCGACTCACCGCTACGATCAAAGCCAGGATTGTTGTTTTTTTTTTTTGTATTTTTTTCAGGCTTCCCAGCCTAGAGGTGAGATGTGGGGTCTTATTGACACCCCCCCCCCCCCATATCTCACTGTAAAGAGGACCTGTCATGCCATATTCCTATTACAAGGGATGTTTACGTTCCTTGTAATAGGTATAAAAGTGATCAAAAAAATGTTTAGGGCGGAAAAACATGTCAAACTAAAATAAATAAAGTAAAATGAAGAATAAAATTTTTTTTTTTTTTTTAAAGCGCCCCTGTCCCCATGAGCTCGCATACAGAAGCGAACGCATACGTAAGTCCCGCCCACATATGAAAACGGTTTTCAAACCACACATGTGAGGTATCTCTGCGAACGTTAGAGCGAGAGCAATCATTTTGGCCCTAGACCTCCTCTGTAACTCAAAACATGTAACCAGTAAAAATATTTAAAGCGTCGCCTATGGGGATTTTTTAAGTAGCGAAGTTTGGCGCCATTCCACGAGTGTGTGCAATTTTTAAGGGCGACATGTTAGGTATCTATTTACTCGGCGTAACTTCATCTTTCACATTATGCAAAAACATTGGGCTAACTTTACTGTTTTTTTTTAAGCACAAAACATTTTTTTTCCGTAAAAAACGCGTTAAAAAAATTGCTGCGCAAATATCGTGCGAGATAAAAAGTTGCTACAACCACCATTATATTCTCTAAGGTCTTTGCTAAAAAAACATATATAATGTTTTGGGGTTCTATGTAATTTTCTAGCAAATAAATGATGATTTTTACATGTAGGAGAGAAATGTCAGAATTGGCCTTGGTGCTCCAGAACGCCTGAAGGTGCTCCCTGCATGTCGGGCCTCTGTATGTGGCCACGCTGTGTAAAAGTCTCACACATGTGGTATCGCCATACTCGGGAGTAATAGCAGAATGTGTTTTGGGGTGTAATTTGTGGAATGCATATGCTGTGTGTGAGAAATAACCTGCTAATATGACAATTTTGTGAAAAAAAAAAAAAAGAGAAAAAAAAAATCTTGATTTTGCAAAGAATTGTGGGAAAAAATGACAACTTCAAAAAACTCACAATGCCTCTTTCTGAATACCTTGGAATGTCTTCTTTCCAAAAAGGGGTCATTTGGGGGGTATTTGTACTTTTCTGGCATGTTAGGGTCTCAAGAATTGAGATAGGCCGTCAGTACTTCAGGTGTGATCAATTTTCAGATATTGGCACCATAGCTTGTGGACTCTATAACTTTCACAAAGACCAAATAATATACACCAATTTGTACTTATTTTTACCAAAGATATGTAGCAGTATAAATTTTGGCCAAAATTTATGAAGAAAAAATAGTAATTTGCAAAATTTTATAACAGAAACGAAAAAAAAATCATTTTTTTACAAAATTTTCAGTCTTTTTTCTCTTATAGCGCAAAAAATAAAAAACCCAACAGTGATTAAATACCACCAAAAGAAAGCTCTATTTGTGTGAAAAAAAGGACAAAAATTTCATATGGGTACAGTGTTGTATGACTGAGTAATTGTCATTCAAAATGTGAGAGCACCGAAAGCTGAAAATTGGTCTGGTTATTAAGGGGGTTTAAGTGCCCAGTGGTCAAGTGGTTAAGCAAGGAAAATAAACTCATCTGTTGGAGTTTAAACACCGTCTGGGCATTGGCCTTCTTTTGGGAGAAAGAATAGACTTTTCCCTATACTCTAGGGACGAGAACCAATGGAGGGAGGTAACTCGCTGCAGGACCCAACAATAGTATGAACACCGCTCAACCTCTTATACTAGGAGGATATGGGCATGTGGCACGGTGTGTGCCTTACCCTGCAAGTGAAGGTAAGCAGGAAAAAATGTCCATGTGCTACATCCACATACCTCCTAAATTTCTGAAATGATAAAGAGGGACACCTTTTAGCATACAGTATGTAGACAAAGAACATGTGCCTACCATGGCCCTGGTTATACGAACCACAAAGATCTAATAAAGCAGAAAATGATTGGCTAAACCACATAAGTGCTTATTTGATCTCTATTTTTTCTTTATATTGGCATTTCAAAATAACAAATGCAGCAATACAGAGTTGGATGAAAAGTTTTGTGCAGCATAACACATTTGGTAGTAAAACATAAAAAAATTTATAGGGATGTACACATCAGACAAAAAAGGACAGTCCCTCCAAATGAGGGATAGTTGAGAGCTATGTGTCTGCAGTGTGAAATCAAAAGGCACTGCTGCCTCTGACTGCTTTTTTTTTTTTTTTTTTTACATAAAATAGTTTTTTCTATTTTACTATATTCCTATATACTGTATTTTTACATATATTATTATGCATTTTTTTAAATTTTACTTGTATTCTTTTCAGTTTTGAAAATTTAGTACCTATTTGTACCCATCTCAAGTTTTTTACGGTGTTTGAGCATATTAATGCAACATACCTCCCACCTATTTGAGATGGGAACGAGGGACACCTATTTGCAAAAGTATGTAGGCATAGGACACACCTCCTGCCATGCCCCTTAACCACCTCAATACTGGGCACTTAAACCCCCTTCCTGCCCAAGCCCTTTTTCAGCTTTCGGCGCTGTCGCACTTTGAATGACAATTGCGTAGTCATGCAACAGTGTACCCAAATAAAAAAAAATTCCCCACAAATAAAGCTTTCTTTTGGTGGTATTTAATCACCTCTGCGGTTTTTATTTCTTGCGCTATTAACAAAAGAAGAGTGACAAGTTTGAAAAAAAAACACAATATTTTTTACTTTTTGCTATAATAAATATCCCAATTTTTTTTTTTTTTATAAATTTTTTCTTCAGTTTAGGTCACTACGTATTCTTCTACATAAAATCGCAATAAGCGTATATTGATTGGTTTGCGCAAAAGTTATAGCGTCTACAAAATAGGGGATAGTCACTAGTAATGGCGGCGATCTGCGATTTGTATCGTGACTGCGATACTGCGGCGGACATATCGGACAATTTTGACACTATTTTGGGACTATTTACATTTATACAGCGATCAGTGCTATAAAAATGCATTGATTACTGTGTAAACTTGACTGGCAGGGAAGGGGTTAACACTAGGGGCCGATCAAGGGGTTAAACGTGTATCCTAGGGAGTGATTTTAACTGTAGGGGGAGGGGACTCACAAGGGGAGGAGACCGATCAGTTTTCCTCTGTACTGGGAACACACCATCAGTCTCCTCGCCTCTGACAGGACGTGGATCTGTGTGTTTACACACACAGATCCACATCCTTGGCTATGTCACCGGCAATCGCGGGTGCCCGGCAGACATCGCGGCCGCCGGGCCAGTGCACCTGTACCCGAGTGACGCGGCTGGAGCGCGCGTGCCCCCTAGAGGCCGAGGACGTCACATGACGCCCGGCCAGAACAAGAGCCGCACCGCCCAGCTGTCATATGACGGCCGGCGGGCAGCAAGCGGTTAAAGGACGTTTATACAAAAAAAATATTAGTTAAACCCACAAGTGCTTTTTTTAACACTACTATTCCTTTATACAGGCTTTTGACATTTACAAATGCAGCAATTTAGAAATTTAATTAAAGGTTTAGCACTGGGAAACACTTTTTAACCACTTGCCACCATATCACATACCTGGTAAGTCATTTGACTTCAAGTGGTTGAAGCGGGATGATGCCTGCAGCTGCAGGCATCAACCCGGTACCGTTTTTTAGAGCCGGCGGTCAGCTCTCTTGTAATAGCAATCAGAGTGGCTAATCAGCCACTCGATTGGTATTACAAGCAGTTGGAGGGGACATCCCCTCCCGCGGCTCTCTCAGGCTCTTCCATCCCACCGGTAGGCCCAAGCTAGCTGGCCAGAGACCCATACAAAGCCAGAATCGGCTTTGATCGTTTCTCCACTATGGTAACCCAGAAGCGATGACATGACATCACTTCCAGTTTAACCTGGCTGTCAACAGCGCCATTTTTTGAAAATCCAAAGTATTTATAACGCCTTTTCAGTGTTCAATATTTGAGTAATAACCACTTGGCACCGACGTAACACAAATACACACCCCCTGATGCACTGGGCTTTCTGCCATGGGGCAGCATAATACATGCACCTCCCTTCGAGAGCCCCGCTCTAACAATCAGGACCCAAAATGTTTGATCTAGGTCAATGCCAGGGTTAGTGTTTGGGTCAGGGTCAAAGATCAATGTCAGGGTTAGTATTTTTTGGACAGGATTTTTTTTATATTAGTATCAGTGTCAGTGTGTCTTAGGTAGAATAAAAAAAAAAGCAACTATTGTTTTTGGGCTGTACTGCAGGTGCATACAACAGCTAACATACATTCAGTATATGTGGTATCGCTGCAATCGTCAGGAGCAGAAGAATTTGTTTTGTGTTGTCCTTTGGTGGTAGGTTATGGTAGTAGCAAGAAATATACAGCTACATTTAAAAAATATATATATATTTTACTATTTTGGGCCAGTTTTCCTTGTAATAAAAATAAATAAATCAGGAGATATCCATGTACATTTACCACCAAATGAAAGCCCAATTTGTCATGAAAAAACAAGGTATAATCCACCTGGATGCACAAAGTAGTTGTGATGATATGTACGGTTTTACTAACACATGTTAAAGTTGCAAAATTGGTCTTAGGCATTAAGATTTGTTTTACCCTTAGGTGCGAAGGGGTTAAACACTGAAAAATAGGATTTTTATAACAGCTTACCTGTAAAATCCTTTTCTTAGGAGTACATCACGGGACACAGAGCGACATAGTCATTACTAATGGGTTATATAGATACCGTCAGGTGCTGGCACTGGCAACTTCCAAAACCGGAAGTACCCTCCCCTATATAAGCCCCTCCCATCCGGGAGCACCTCAGTTTTGTAGCAAAGCAATAAGTGTCCCCAAAGAGGGGCGGGAGCTCTGTGTCCCGTGATGTACTCCTAAGAAAAGGATTTTACAGGTAAGCTGTTATAAAAATCCTATTTTCTTTCTCGTACATCACGGGACACAGAGCGACATAGTCATTACTAATGGGATGTCCTAAAGCAATGCCCAATGAGGGGGGGGGGGGATACACCATATATAAGCTGAGCGCTATCAGACATGAGGATCTTTTGCGGCCTGCAACACACTGCGCCCAAAGGCGACATCCTCCTGACTTCTAACGTCCACCTGGTAGAACCTAGTAAACGTGTGTACCGAAGACCATGTTGCGGCCTTACAGATTTGAGCCAGGGAGGCCTGGTGATGCACTGCCCATGAAGTTCCAACTGCTCTCGTGGAGTGCGCCCTAACTTTGAACGGAGGCGGTCTACTTCTCAAGCCATAGGCTTGTATTATGACCTGTCGAATCCACTTGGCTAAAGTAGATTTTGACGCTGCCTGACCCTTTCTGGGGCCTTCCGGCAGAATAAACAAAGTATCCGTTCTGCGAATCTGAGCAGTGGCTTTTAGATAAGCTTTAACTGCTCTTACTACATCCAAAGAATGCAATAACTTTTCCTCTACCGAAGTAGGTTTGGGGAAAAAAGAAGGAAGAACCACATCTTGGTTCAAATGAAAACTCGATACCACCTTAGGAAGAAAGGCTGGATGAGGACGTAACACTACTCTGTCCTTATGGATAACCAGATATGGCTCCCTACAGGACATAGCTGCTAATTCCGACACTCTTTTAGCCGAACAAATGGCTACTAGAAAAATCAATTTCCTGGTGAGAAGAACCAAGGAAATATGCTGTAATGGTTCAAATGGTTGTTTCTGTAGAACCGACAGAACCAAGTTTAGATCCCATGGACATATGGGAATATTAACCGGAGGACTAATACGCATCACTCCTTGTATAAAGGCTTTGACTAGTGAATGCGAAGCCAAGGGCCTTTGAAAAAATATTGACAAGGCCGAAATCTGACCCTTGATAGTACTCAAGGCAAGCTTCCTATCTACAGCCCATTGTAGGAAGTCCAGAATCCTACCTATTACGTATTTACGTGGATGCCATTTCCTGGCCTCACACCAGGCGATGTACGCCTTCCAGATTCTATAGTAGATCTGCCTGGATCCCGGTTTCCTGGCATTGATCATGGTAGACACCACAGCATTAGAGAGCCCTCTCTTTTTTAGAATGTGGGCTTCAATAGCCAGGCCGTCAAACCTAGGGCTGGTAAGGAAGGGTGGTATATCGGTCCCTGCGAAAGCAGGTCCGGACGATGTGGGAGGGTCCAAGGACTCCCCACAGACATTTTTACAATCTCCGCGTACCATGCTCTTCGGGGCCACGCTGGAGCCACCAGAATCACTGGTTTCTTTTCTACCCTGATTCTGCGGAGTAATCGAGGTAACAACTGTGGCGGTGGGAATGCATATATCAGCTTGAACTGATCCCAAGGGAACACTAGGGCATCCGAGCCGCAAGCTAGGGGATCCCTTGTCCAAGAGACAAACCTGTCCACCTTTGCGTTGAATCTGGATGCTAGCAGATCTACATCCGGTGTTCCCCACCGCTGACATATTGTCCGGAAAACCTCGGGATGAAGGAACCATTCCCCTGGGCATAATTGTTGGCGACTTAGAAAGTCCGCCTTCCAATTCTCCACCCCTGGAATGAATACCACAGATATGGCTGGGACATATCTTTCTGCCCATCTCAGGATGTAATTTACCTCCCTTTGGGCTGCACGACTCCTGGTGCCCCCCTGACGATTGATATATGCCACTGCTGTGGCATTGTCTGACTGAACTCTGACAGGGGACCCTTGGAGTTTGGATGTCCAAGCTACTAGGGCATACCGGGCTGCTCGTATCTCTAAGAGATTGATGGGCAGGGCCTTTTCTGCATCCGACCATCTGCCCTGGAGAGACTATTGCTCCAGTACTGCTCCCCAGCCTATAAGGCTGGCATCTGTAGTGACCACCTTCCAAGAAATCGGACTGAAGGATTTCCTTTTTTCCAGATTCTGGGGAACCAACCACCAACGGAGGCTCTTGCGAACGGAAGGGGACAAGGACATTGTAAGTCTAGGGCCTGAACTTTTTTGTTCCAGGCTGACAGTATGGCCCCTTGCAAATTCCTTGAATGGAATTGACCGTAGGGTACTGCTTCGAATGATGCCACCATTTTTCCCAGCAGCCTCATATACATGCGTATGGACGGCTGTCTTTTTTGTACCCACTAAGTGGATCAAATCTTTCAAAGACAACACCTTTCCTCGAGGCAAGAATATTTTTCTCTGGCCTGAATCCAACCTTAGCCCCAAGTATTCCAGACTTTTGACTGGTTTTTAGGGCTGACTTGTCTCGGTTGATAATCCAACCGTGAGATTCCAGATACTTGATCGTCTTGTGAACGACCACGTCTAGTTTTTTCACTGAGTGGTCTATCAGCAACAAGTCATCCAGATATGCCATTATCATTACACCTTGTGTTCTTAGATTGGCCAATAAAGGGCCAGAATTTTTGTAAACACTCGTGGTGCTGTGGCCAAACCGAAGGGTAAGGCTCTGAACTGAAAATGGCGCCCTTCTACTGCAAAGCGTAGAAATTTTTGGTGGACTGGAAAGATGGGAATGTGCAAATAAGCATCTTTGATGTCGATCGTGGCTAACCAATCCTCCCCTTGTAGGGCAGTGGCCACCGATCGGATCGACTCCATCGGAAAGTCCTGATATACAGGAATTTGTATAGCCCTTTTAGAATTAATATGGGCCTCCCGTCCGCGTTTGCTTCGGGACTGTAAAGAGGTTTGAGTAAAACCCGAACCCTCATTCTTCCAGGGGAACCTCCATAATTACTCCTTGGAGCAATAGTTGTTCTAGTGCCAACAGGAGGGACTCTCTCTCTTCCGGGGATCCCTTGGCACGTTTGACCTCAAAAATGGGAAGGAGGAGAGTCTTAACTCCAAACTGTATCCCAAACTTACTGCGGAGAGCACCTATCTGTCTTGATCGTGTCCCGCCAGGTCTCTTGCGAACAACTGGAGTCCTCCCCCCACCCGACTGAGTGGGGGCTTCATGAATTTAACTTTGGGGGAGGTTTTGTACCTCCCCTGACCCAGGGTTTCTCATTACCCTGCTACTGTCCCTGTTTTTTACCCCCGGGATTTGACCGAGGAGGCCGTCGGAACTGTTACACAGCCGATGCCCCAGGGACTGGAGAAGCAGGCCTCTTAAAGAGGGACCTCTAACTCTGCTTTTAACCGGCAAGAGCGTATTTTTACCGCTGGAAATTTTCTGGATATATTTGTCCAGGTTTTTCCTGAATAAGCGTTCACCATGAAATGGGACGCTAACCAGCCATTCTTTACAGGGAGCTTCAGCAGACCAGTTTTTGAGCCATAGGAGCCTACGCATATGTACTATAGACAGCGTAAGGCGGGAGGCCTGATGGACTGAATCCTCTATGGCGTCAACCGCAAAGCCTAAGGCTCTAGGTAGATCAGCTAGGGCAAAGCCTGCTGATCTGTCAAGTCCCTCAAGACCTGTTTCAACTGATCCTTCACTGCTTAGCAGACCCCAATAGCTGCTACTGCTGGTTGTATCACCAAGCAGATTTTCATAAGGACTCCAATCTTTTATCTATTGGGTTCTTGAACATTTGGACATTATCCACTGGACATGTCAGTGATTTATACATACAAGAGATGGCTGCGTCCATTGTAGGGACCTTCCATTTTTTTTTTTTTTTTTGATGAACTTATCCTCCATGGGATAGACCACCGGAAATCTCTTGGGGGAATAAATATTTTCTCAGGACGTTCCCAATCCTGGTAAATGAGCCCTTTCAGTAAAGGGTAAAGTGGAAAAGAACAAACAAACAGTCTGGGGGCTTCTAGCGACCCCAACGAGGATACAGTAGTGGTTGATGGTTCCGCAAGGTGCATTTTTAAATGCTGATCGGACCATGTTAGTCAGAGACTGAACCCATAATCTTTCAGCTTGAGATGCTGAGAAAAGGTTCCCCCACTGTTGATTCCTCTATAACAGAATCAACCTTATCCTGATCCCCTTCAGGCAGGTCGATCCCTGTATGGGACTGTTGCTCTGCTAACAGGCACTCTGAAGGAGGAGACGGAGATCAGGCGTGCTTTCCCTGACAGGGAGGCAGCGATAAATGTTGACAATCTCTCTCTAATCCTCCCAGAGCTGAGGAAAAAACCTCCTCTGTTACATACACAGGAGCAGGTGACTGAGGACAGCCACAGTACCAAGTACCCCTGCGGGGTCTCTACGGTCACTTACCTCTGAACTTCAGGGGAGACTGGTGCAGCAGGAGTATGCCCAAGATCCTCAGAGCCCGATGAGACCCCCTTCGCTTCCTGGAAGATTCAGTTCCGGAGCTTCTGGACGGCATATTCCTAAGCCTAAAGCTGAGGTATTCCAGCCGTAATACACCACTTTTACTGAGAATAGTCTAGCACAATTGCTGCTATATCACAGTTGGTGTCTACTAATGTGCCTTTCTAGGGGATGCCTGTATCAACCGCTTGCTGTATGCCTTTAAATGTTGCCAGCTCTGTCTCTGTACTTCATAGCCAGCTCACTACAATATTGTGTTTTTTTTAAACTGCTGGGACGCCCGCACATGCGCAGAAGCGCTGCGGCGCGCACAGAGCGTCATCCCCCAGGCTCCGCCCCCTTTCCCGGCTCACCTCTATATATAGAGGCGCGTGCACGCGCACGCGCGCGGGCACGTGCGCCTTCGGCGCTAATTTCAAATATGGTAACAAGGGACAGGAGCCAGGGCCCCTCTTTGCCGCAGGCCGGGGGATGGACGAGCACTGCAACATGGCAGAGGAAGCAGTTTCCTATAAGAGAACTCACCATCTGCCTGGACTTTGCTCTGCTGAGAAGAAGCTAGTCCACATGACAAGAAAACATTCCACAGCGGCCTCTAGTGGACAAACACAGGTACCGCAGTCTAATATATTAAATATATATATATAAAAAAAAAAAATAATTTTTTTTTTTTTTTTTTTTCTTGACCACCATTAAAAATTATTACATTTTTTTAGTAGTTACAGGCATGCACAGAATTTTGCGGGAATACCATTAGGTAACAGACAGAAAGACAAATTAGGCTTGGGGGTCCCCCAATAGAACCAAGTTCCTGGGGGCCCCCACTTACCTGTTCCCCGCCGCAGGACTTTGTTTGGTCCACAAAAGCCCAAACTTCACCTATCACGGCAGGCATTGTAATCAAACCTTCAGGGACCGGGTTCCCAAGGATTCCACTCCCCTGGACCTGTATAGCACCCTGCACAGAAAACATCTTGGTCGTGGGTATGACCAGAGCTCTGGATCCCAGGGTCCAGCTCTCCTAAGAGAAGCATTACAGGCAAAACCTTGCTCTTCTCTGCAAGGCCCGGGTACCGACCGTTTAGCTATGAAGCTTTTTTGGTCGGATCCGGAATAGCTTACTGAGGCCCAAAAGAACCTGTACGCAAGCTCAGTGAAAAACACATGTTTCTTCTTGGCCAACACCTTAGACACTGGCAAAAAACTGAGGTGCTCCCGGATGGGAGGGGCTTATATAGGGGAGGGTACTTCCGGTTTTGGAAGTTGCCAGTGCCAGCACCTGACGGTATCTATATAACCCATTAGTAATGACTATGTCGCTCTGTGTCCCGTGATGTACGAGAAAGAAAGGAATTTTTTTCTTATGTCATTTCTTGTACATTCAATTTTAAGTGCAGCAATCCTTTCTTCACTTTTTTTTATATAGGCCTGTGGGGAGGCGTGATTACCTGGCACTGTGACTTATTATTGTTCTGCACTTCACCAAGAACTATATATTAAAAAAATCCTTTTGGCTAGAGTAGGAGGGGTCCATAACCCCTGTCAGTATTTTTATTTTTTGCCATTCCGTGTTCCATTGGAGAGATCTACCAGGAAGTGAGAGGAAATCCCTGCAAATTAAGGAAATCCATTGCCTCCACAGAAATAGTGTTCCCATAGCAAGATTTCCCCTCTAATGCTATTCTGTCAAATGTGTCAAAACTACAGAAAAATTGTTTTGCATTTAGTTAAACTTTAATGAAAATCTGCGATTAAAACCAATAATAGGATTTTTATAACAGCTTACCTGTAAAATCCTTTTCTTGGAGTACATCACGGGACACAGAGCGACATAGTCATTACTAATGGGTTATATAGATACCTTCAGGTGCTGGCACTGGCAACTTCCAAAACCGGAAGTACCCTCCCCTATATAAGCCCCTCCCATCCGGGAGCACCTCAGTTTTGTAGCAAAGCAATAAGTGTCCCTAAAGAGGGGTGGGAGCTCTGTGTCCCGTGATGTACTCCAAGAAAAGGATTTTACAGGTAAGCTGTTATAAAAATCCTATTTTCTTTCTCGTACATCACGGGACACAGAGCGACATAGTCATTACTAATGGGATGTCCTAAAGCAATGCCCAACGAGGGGGGGGGATACACCATACATAAGCTGAGCGCTATCAGACATGAGGATCTTTTGCGGCCTGCAACACACTGCGCCCAAAGGCGACATCCTCCTAACTTCTAACGTCCACCTGGTAGAACCTAGTAAACTTGTGTACTGAAGACCATGTTGCGGCCTTACAGATTTGAGCCAGGGAGGCCTGGTGATGCACTGCCCATGAAGTTCCAACTGCTCTTGTGGAGTGCGCTCTAACTTTGAACGGAGGCGGTCTCCTTCTCAAGCCATAGGCTTGCATTATGACCTGTCGAATCCACTTGGCTAAAGTAGATTTTGACGCTGCCTGACCCCTTCTGGGGCCTTCCGGCAGAATAAACAAAGTATCCGTTCTGCGAATCTGAGCAGTGGCTTTTAGATAAGCTTTAACTGCTCTTACTACACCCAAAGAATGCAATAACTTTTCCTCTACCGAAGTAGGTTTGGGGAAAAAAGAATGAAGAACCACATCTTGGTTCAAATGAAACCTCGATACCACCTTAGGAAGAAAGGCTGGATGAGGGCGTAACACTACTCTATCCTTATGGATAACCAGATATGGCTCCTTACAGGACATAGCTGCTAATTCCGACACTCTTTTAGCCGAACAAACGGCTACTAGAAAAATCAATTTCCTGGTGAGAAGAACCAAAGAAATATGCAGTAATGGTTCAAATGGTTGTTTCTGTAGAACCGACAGAACCAAGTTTAGATCCCATGGACATATGGGAATATTAACCGGAGGACTAATACGAATCACTCCTTGTATAAAGGCTTTGACTAGTGAATGCGAAGCCAAGGGCCTTTGAAAAAATATTGACAAGGCCGAAATCTGACCCTTGATAGTACTCAAGGCAAGCTTCCTATCTACAGCCCATTGTAGGAAGTCCAGAATCCTACCTATTACGTATTTACGTGGATGCCATTTCTTGGCCTCACACCAGGCGATGTACGCCTTCCAGATTCTATAGTAGATCTGCCTGGATACCGGCTTCCTGGCATTGATCATGGTAGATACCACAGAATTAGAGAGCCCTCTCTTTTTTAGAATGTGGGCTTCAATAGCCAGGCCGTCAAACCTAGGGCTGGTAAGGAAGGTTGGTATATCGGTCCTTGCGAATTAGGTCCGGACGATGTGGGAGAGTCCAAGGACTCCCCACTGACATTTTACAATCTCCACGTACCACGCTCTTCGGGGCCACGCTGGAGCCACCAGAATCACTGGTTTCTTTTCTACCCTGATTCTGCGGAGTAATCGAGGTAACCATTGTGGCGGTGTGAATGCATATATCAGCTTGAACTGATCCCAAGGGAACACTAGGGCATCCGAGCCGCAAGCTAGGGGATCCCTTGTCCGAGAGACAAACCTGTCCACCTTTGCGTTGAATCTGGATGCTAGAAGATCTACATCCGATGTTCCCCACCGCTGACATATTGTCCAGAAAACCTCGGGGTGAAGGGACCCTTCCTCTGGGCATAATTGCTGGCGACTTAGAAAGTCTGCCTTCCAATTCTCCACTCCTGGAATGAATACCGCAGATATGGCTGGGACATATCTTTCTGCCCATTTCAGGATGTAATTTACTTCCCTCTGGGCTGCACGACTCCTGGTGCCCCCCTGATGATTGATATATGCCACTGCTGTGGCATTGTCTGATTGAATTCTGACAGGGGACCCTTGGAGTTTGGATGTCCATGCTACTAGGGCATACCGGGCTGCTCGTATCTCTAAGAGATTGATGGGCAGGGCCTTTTCTGCATCCGACCATCTGCCCTGGAGAGACCATTGCTCCAGTACTGCTCCCCAGCCTATAAGGCTGGCATCTGTAGTGACCACCTTCCAAGAAATCGGACTGAAGGATTTCCCTTTTTCCAGATTCTGGGGAACCAACCACCAACGGAGGCTCTTGCGAACGGAAGGGGACAAGGACATTGGTAAGTCTAGGGCCTGAACTTTTTTGTTCCAGGCTGACAGTATGGCCCCTTGCAAATTCCTTGAATGGAATTGACCGTAGGGTACTGCTTCGAATGATGCCACCATTTTTCCCAGCAGCCTCATGCACAGGCGTATGGACGGCTGTCTTTTTTGTACCCACTAAGTGGATCAAATCTTTCAAAGACAACACCTTTCCTCGAGGCAAGAATATTTTTCTCTGGCCTGAATCCAACCTTAGCCCCAAGTTTTCCAGACTTTTGACTGTTTTTTTAGGGCTGACTTGTCTCGGTTGATAATCCAACCGTGAGATTCCAGATACTTGATTGTCTTGTGAACGACCACGTCTAGTTTTTTCACTGAGTGGTCTATCAGCAACGAGTCATCTAGATATGCCATTATCATTACACCTTGTGTTCTTAGATTGGCCAATAAAGGGCCAGAATTTTTGTAAACACTCGTGGTGCTGTGGCCAAACCGAAGGGTAAGGCTCTGAACTGAAAATGGCGCCCTTCTACTGCAAAGCGTAGAAATTTTTGGTGGACTGGAAAGATGGGAATGTGCAAATAAGCATCTTTGATGTCGATCGCGGCTAACCAATCCTCCCCTTGTAGGGCAGTGGCCACCGATCGGATCGACTCCATCGGAAAGTTCTGATATACAGGAATTTGTATAGCCCTTTTAGAATTAATATGGGCCTCCCGTCCGCGTTTGCTTCGGGACTATAAAGAGGTTTGAGTAAAACCCGAACCCTCATTCTTCCAGGGGAACCTCCATAATTACTCCTTGGAGCAATAGTTGTTCTAGTGCCAACAGGAGGGACTCTCTCTTCCGGGGATCCCTTGGCACGTTTGACCTCAAAAATGGGAAGGAGGAGAGTCTTTTAACTCCAAACTGTATCCCAAACATACTGCGGAGAGCACCTATCTGTCTTGATCGTGTCCCGCCAGGTCTCTTGCGAACAACTGGAGTCCTCCCCCCACCCGACTGAGTGGGGGCAACCCTTCAATGAATTTAACTTTGGGGGAGGTTTTGTACCTCCCCTGACCCAGGGTTTCTCATTACCCTGCTATTGTCCCTGTTTTTTACCCCCGGGAATTGACCGAGGAGGCCGTCGGAACTGTTACACAGCCGATGCCCCAGGGACTGGAGAAGCAGGCCTCTTAAAGAGGGACCTCTAACTCTGTTTTTAACCGGCAAGAGCGTATTTTTACCGCTGGAAATTTTCTGGATATATTTGTCCAGGTTTTCCCTGAATAAGCGTTCACCATGAAATGGGACGCTAACCAGCCATTCTTTACAGGGAGCTTCAGCAGACCAGTTTTTGAGCCATAGAAGCCTACGCATATGTACTATAGACAGCGTAAGGCGGGAGGCCTGATGGACTGAATCCTTTATGGCGTCAACCGCAAAGCCTAAGGCTCTAGGTAGATCAGCTAGGGCAAGGCCTGCTGATCTGTCAAGTCCCTCAAGACCTGTTTCAACTGATCCTTCACTGCTTAGCAGACCCCAATAGCTGCTATGCTGGTTGTGTCACCAAGCTTGCTGTAGAAAGAAGCAGACTTTCATAAGGACTCCAATCTTTTACTATTGGGTTCTTGAACATTTGGACATTATCCACTGGACATGTCAGTGATTTATACATACAAGAGATGGCTGCGTCCACTGTAGGGACCTTCCATTTTTTTATTTTTTTTTTTATGAACTTATCCTCCATGGGATAGACCACCGGAAATCTCTTGGGGGAATAAATATTTTCTCAGGACGTTCCCAATCCTGGTAAATAAGCCCTTTCAGTAAAGGGTGAAGTGGAAAAGAACAGACAGTCTGGGGGCTTCTAGCGACCCCAACGAGGATACAGTAGTGGTTGATGGTTCCGCAAGGTGCATTTTTAAATGCTGATCGGACCATGTTAGTCAGAGACTGAACCCATAATCTTTCAGCTTGAGATGCTGAGAAAAGGTTCCCCCACTGTTGATTCCTCTATAACAGAATCAACCTCATCCTGATCCCCTTCAGGCAGGTCGATCCCTGTATGGGACTGTTGCTCTGCTAACAGGCACTCTGAAGGAGGAGACGGAGATCGGGCGTGCTTTCCCTGACAGGGAGGCAGCGATCAATGTTGACAATCTCTCTCTAATCCTCCCAGAGCTGAGGAAAAAACCTCCTCTGTTACATACACAGGAGCAGGTGAACTGAGGACAGCCACAGTACCAAGTACCCCTGCGGGGTCTCTACGGTCACTTACCTCTGAACTTCAGGGGAGATTGGTGCAGCAGAAGCATGCCCAAGATCCTCAGAGCCCGATGAGACCCCCTTCGCTTCCTGGAAGATTCAGTTCCGGAGCTTCTGGACGGCATATTCCTAAGCCTAAAGCTGAGGTATTCCAGCCGTAATACACCACTTTTACTGAGAATAGTCTAGCACAATTGCTGCTATATAACAGTTGGTGTCTACTAAAGTGCCTTTCTAGGGGATGCCTGCATCAACCGCCTCTGTGTGCCTTTATACTGTTGCTAGCTCTGTCTGTGCACTTCAATAGCCAGCTATAATGTGCTTTAAAACACGCTGGACGCCCGCACATGCGCAGTAGCGCCGCGGCGCACACCTGAGCGTCATCCACCCGCTCCGCCCCTTTTTCCAGATCGCCTCTATGAATAGAGGCGCGTGCACGCGCACGCGCGCGGGCACGTGCGCCTTCGGCGCCTTTTTTGAAAATAATAAGGAGCTAGATGGGAGCCAGGGTCCCTTTGCCGCAGGGCCCGGGGATGGATGAGCGCAGCAACAGGGCAGAGGAGACAGCTTCCCAGGAGAGAACATACCAACTGCCTGGATTTGATTCTGGAAGAAAAAAATCCACATTACAAGAAAAAGAACCATAGCGGCCTCTAGTGTCTAACACAGGTACCGCGGTCTTCCATTTATTTATTTTTGTATTTATTTTTTCTTGCCTACTATTAAAATTTTTACATTTTCTCAGTAGTAACAGGCATACACAGAATATTAGCGGGAATACCTTAGGTAACAGGCAGAAAGACAAAATAGGCTTGGGGGTCCCTCAATAGAACCAAGTTCCCGAGGGCCCCCACTTACCTTTTCCTCGCCGCAGGACTCTGTTTGGTCCACAGAAGCCCAAACTTCACCTATCACGGCAGGCATTGTAATCAAACCTTCAGGGACCGGGTTCCCAAGGATTCCACTCCCCTGGACCTGTATAGCACCCTGCACAGAAAACATCTTGGTCGTGGGTATGACCAGAGCTCTGGATCCCAGGGTCCAGCTCTCCTAAGAGAAGCATTACAGGCAAAACCTTGCTCTTCTCTGCAAGGCCCGGGTACCGACCGTTTAGCTATGAAGCTTTTTTGGTCGGATCCGGAATAGCTTACTGAGGCCCAAAAGAACCTGTACGCAAGCTCAGTGAAAAACACATGTTTCTTCTTGGCCAACACCTTAGACACTGGCAAAAAACTGAGGTGCTCCCGGATGGGAGGGGCTTATATAGGGGAGGGTACTTCCGGTTTTGGAAGTTGCCAGTGCCAGCACCTGAAGGTATCTATATAACCCATTAGTAATGACTATGTCGCTCTGTGTCCCGTGATGTACGAGAAAGATAATATGTTTAGTTCAATAAACAGAGAAGAGCATTTAATTTTCTTGGAAAGCTGTGGGTTACAGAAAATAACAAGTAGGGATATATCCACTGAAACTCCTAACAAATATCAAATAATAAAATAAAATAAAAAGTCTTTAAATATGTTTTGTTTTTTTTGTTTTTTAACATACAGTGCTAGGAATATGCCCTCTGCAATTAGAAGGCATTGAACACACCACTTCCACTAATATAATTTCCTATGCTCCAAAAAAATCTGGTCAGTGTTTCAAGACATAAAAAGGGTCAACTCTCAAGCCTCGTACACACGACCGTTTTTCTCGTCAAGAAACGACAAGAAAACTGTTGGGAGAGCTTTCTTGGCGAGAAAACCGTGCGTGAAGACTTGCTTTCTTTTTTCTCGTCGTGATTCTCGTCACTGTATTTGGACGAGAAAACCGTTCGTGTGTATGCTTTTCCGAGTCTTCAAAAACCACGCATGGTCAGAATCAAGTATGAGACGGGAGCGCATCTTCTTGTAAAACTAGCGTTCGTAATGGAGATAGCACATTCGCCACGCTGTAATGAACTGAAAGCACGAAGACTGAAAAGCGCGAATCGTCTCTCACTAAACTTTTACTAACACGCAGTAACACGAGATTAGCAAAAGCAGCCCAAGGGGTGGCGCCATGAGAATGGAACTTCCCCTTTACACTGCCGTCGTACGTGTTGTACGTCACCGCGCTTTAGACCGACGAGATTTTGGATTGACAGTGTGTATGCAAGGAAAGCTCGACAAGAATCTCGTCAAGCTTGACAACAAACCCGTCTAGAAAAACTACGTTTTTTTTGCGACGAGATTCTCAGTCGTGTGTACGAGGCTTCCCATTGGTCTCTCTTTGGGGGAACTTTTTTTTTTAACAAGAGAATCTCTTTGGGGGAACTTACCTGCCTCCTATCTACCTTGTCTATTGACATTTATGCCCCCAGTTAGCCAGTAGACCACAGTAAAAAAAAAAGAAAAAAAAAAGGGCACACAAACAGTGGTGTTGTGGTTAGCACTTCTGCCTAGCAACACTGTCCCTGCGTGGATTTACTCCAAAGTAAGGTTGGTAGGTTATTTGGATGGATCCTGTGTAAATTGGCCCTTGTATGTAAGAATGTGAGTTAGGAAACTTAGATTGTAAGCTCCTTAAGGGCAGGGACTGATGTGAATGTACAATATACTGTATATGTAATGTGCTGCATAAATTAATGCTGCTATATACTATATACAGTAAGTACCTGTAACAAAATAAATGCAAGAGCTTCACTCTATCAAGAGGGACTGTAGCCAAATGAATGTACAAAATATTATTCTACAGCAGCCTTTATATGGTTGAAATATTTATTGAAAGTTCAAGAATATCATTTGCGTTTTGGGAATTTGCGTCACTCCCTTTTATCAGGACTAAAAATTAACATATTAATCTTAATTTAGCATGTATAGACAACCCTACTTAGGAGGTCTTGTGGAGTAGGTAAGGGAGCATTCTACCAGTGGCGGCTGGTGGTAATTTTTTTTTGGGGGGGGGGGGCGGCAAACCAGGTCCGGTCGGTTGGTCGGGTCCGGAGCACTTACATCTATGGCAGGCATCACAGGCGGCAGGCATCACGGGCGGCTTCTTTCCTCTGTAGGCATCACGGGCGGCGGGCATCATGGGCAGCTTCCCCTTCCCCTGCTCTGAGGCTTCTGTCTCCTCCCTTCTCCTTCTCTAGGTCAATCGAAACGCTTCTGTCAAGGATGGGTTCAGCCCTTCCTTTTCTGTGCTGGCAGCTCAGCTGTCAGCTAATTGCCAGCTTCCATCTCTCCACAGTGATCCACCTGTTGATGATCCGCTCATCAGCTCTGCCTACTTAAGGACTTCCAGTTCATTTGCTCTTCGCCTTCGCCTGTGTTAACATCACAGGAGACTTTCTCCTGCATTCCAGTTGAAGACCTGCTTGACTGTTGTCCCCTCTGGCTACGGATCCTGCTTGCTGTTCTATTACCTTTATCGCTGGCTCTTGGACATTGGCATGGCCGACTACCCGATCCGGTTACTGAACTCTGGCTATGTTTTGACTTAGCTTACTCGGTTTACCTTTTTATTATTTATAATTAAACTAGTGTGACTTAACTGTACTTCTGTCTCGGTCTGATTCATGGTTTCTGACAGCTCTCCTTTCGGCCAATCGGGAAACGGGTCTCAGACCCAGTCCTGATTGGCGGGGAGGGGATTCAGTGTGAAAATAGCGAATATTCATTCTGAAGCACTTGCCTCTGGCTCTAATCATGTGCTTCAAAAAAACACCCCCGCTATTGGAATTCATGCATCCGGTATCCTGCAATGGGCCAGATGCATGGACAGGGGGGTCGGCGCCAGTGTGCCCTTAATGGCCGCCCCTGCATTCTACCTACCACTTTGGGTAAAGTTGTGTGTGGGTGCCATTACATAACTCCTAAAATTCTCACAAAATTCAACATTTGTCTGTCCTCCACTATCAGCTGATCTGTACGGACACCTAAACATTTTTTACCATAATGCAAGGAATGCATTAAGTTAAAAAAAGTTTAGGCTTTGCAACCACTTTAATTAGCCTCCCAGTTCTTATCTTGGGACTATGGAATAATTAGTGTGTATGTTGTAGAGAACAGGATAGGGGGTGAGTTTGAGTAGTTTAGAAAGACATCTGATGTCAACCCACAACAGGACAGGAGGCATTGAGTGCATTTCTGGCAGAACAGGTATTGTTCTGCACTCCCATGGTCTTTACCTACTTCCAGTCAAGGCCTTTTCTGGCACTTTTTATTCACATGTAACTATCAGTATTTTTTGCTAGAAAGTTTTAAAAAGTTTTTAATGCAGAAAAACACAATACATAAACTCATTTTTTTGTAAAATATAAAATATGAAGTTATGCGGAGTAAATAGATACCAAACATGTCATACTTTAAAGTTGCGCTCGCCCGTACAACGGCGACAAACAATGTAAATTTTACTATCCATAAGCAATGCTTTAAAAGCCTTTACAGGTTACTACTTTAGATTTACATAGGAGGGCTGGTGCTAGAATTGTGTGGAACGATCCCTAGTTTGCGTGCATGTGGAACCAAAGTGTGCGTTCGTCTTTGCGCAAGCACGGGAGGACTGGGGCACAAAAAATGTTTTTAATTAATAATTTCTTAAATTTTTTAATTTTTACACTGTTGCTTTAAGAATTTTTTATTTTTTTAATCACTTTATTGCTGTCACAAGGAATGTTAACATCATTGTGACAGCAATAGGTATGTGACAGGTCCTCTTTTTGAAGAAATCCCTCCTCTGCAGTTAAAAGCATTCAAAACATCAAGATTGGTGTTTCTGAATGCTTTTGATTTTCAAAAAATGGGTTCTGAGTAAGCCGGTGTCTTGTCGAGCTGGTTCCCCTATCGATATGGTTCCCTCTTGACTGCACAAGCACTGCCGAACAGCTGTTAAAGCTCGGAGATTTCCGTCGGCTCGGATTGCGCCTGCGCAGTCAAGAGGGACCATATCGATAGCAGGAAACATATCTTCGGCAGCTGTAGACGCGCTCGCTCCCTATGCTTACTTACACACGCCGCTTTATTCTTCACGCCGCTCTATATAGCAAGGGGCGGATCAGATGTGATTTGCGCAGTGCATTTTGTTTGTTTATACACGCCGCTCTAAACAGCAAGGGATGCATTTAAACATATTAGTAATGGATCTGTTAAACTGCGGATATCAGCCCCTTGCTGTATAGAGCGGTGTGCATAAACATACAAAATGCACTGCTCAATATCACATCTGATCCGCCCCTTGCTGTATACAGCGGCGTGAAGAATAAAGCGGCGTGTGTAACTAAGCATCAGGAGCGAGCACGTCTACAGCTGATGAACAGCTGTTAAAGCTCGGAGATTTCCGTCACCTCGGATTGCGCCTGTGCAGTCAAGAGGGAATCATATCGATAGAAGGAACCAGCTCGGCAGAACACTGAAAATGATGTCATGTCATTGCTTCTGGGTTAATATTGCGAACAGCCGATCAAAACCAATCCCTGACATGCAGACTGGTTGGAAAAAGAAGATCTTCTGGACAGCAGACTGGTTGCTCGGGTGTCCCGGTGGGACAGGAGAGCCCGAGAGAGCCGCAGAAGGCGTCGGAAGGGTGAGATGTCCACTCCCACTGCTTGTAATAGCAATTGAGCAACTGGTGAGCTGCTCCGATTGCTTTTACAAAAGAGCCAACTGCTGGCTTTGAAAAAACATTCTGGGGTGATATCTGCAGCTGCAGACATCCTCCCTGTACAATCTTGGATATCCAGCAACGTAAATGACTAAAAGATAGTTTTTTTTTTTTGTAAGCCCCCAACTTAAAAAGCAATTTGTAAACAAACCGACGAAAAAAATGACTTCCCTCAGCCCATGATACAACGCATACTATGGTGCTTCCATTGTCAGCTGCCTCTCCTGCACACTAAAGCCGCCACTGGCAGTTCAGTTTGGGACCGAACCTTCAGAATAGGCAAGTATAGCGATCTTTTCTTTACAGGTCTAGATATATTAGGCCTAGAATGGGTATGGGAGTATGTTTACAGTTAGTTAGGTTTTGCCTTTACTTTCACTTTAAGGTAAGGTGACCAGATTTTTAGAATGAAATCCGGGGACATATTTTTTTTTTTACTAGTAATGGCGGCAATCAGCGACTCTCTGCCCGTCGCCGCCCGCCTCACAGCCTGTCAAGTCTTACTCTCCGGGACCTGGCTACTATTGGGTGGGGAGCGGAGGAAGATCACTCCACCAGGGAAGACGAGGAGATAAGCAGGCAGGCGGCTGGCCGGGACTTGAGCCAAAGTAGAAGAACATGCGAGCGGAGCTGAATGGGCATGCACCCGAAAATATTCCCTCCGCTCCGACAAGCATATGATCATCAGAAAGGGGCACAGATAATGGAAAAAAATACACCCCCCTAAGCTAATAGGAGCGGCAGAGCGCGCGGGGGGGGTGTAATTCAGAACTTTTTTTTTTTTTATTATTCTGCACTGACTGTCTTTGAAATTGCCCCAGCCCCTGTTCAAATCCAATCCGGGGACAAAACCGGGGACAGACTTGGTCCGGGGACAGTGTCCTCAATCCGGGGACTGTCCCCTGAAACCGGGGATGTCTGGTCACCCTACTTTAAGGATAACTGGTGGTGGCCGGATTCATTAATACAACCAATGATGCTTCCTCCCTTGGGAACTGAAGCACATTGGGAGGTACTCTTTATATTATGCTATACTATGCACTGATACATGTGTGCTGGATTGTATTTCTGTTGGACAATTCTGGATATCATAGTCTTTACTTTAACTTTAACTATTCCTAAAAATGTCCCCCCCCCCCACTTACCTATCCTGCATAAGTTATATACAGTGCCTTGATAAAGTATTCATACCCCTTGAAATTTTCCGCCTTTCGTCATAATACAACCCGAAACGTAAATGTACTTTGTTTGTTTTTTTGTGATAGACCAACACAAAGGGCCACATAATTGTGAAGTGGAAGGAAAATGATAAATGGTTTTCAATTTTTTTTTTACAAATAAATATCTGAAAAGCGTGGCATGCATTGGTATTCAGCCCCCTTTACTCTGATACCCCTAACTAAAATCTAGTGAAAATCAATTGCCTTCAGAAGTCACTCAATTAGTAAATAAAGTCCACCAGTGTGTAATATAATCTCAATATAAATACAGCTGTTCTATGAAGCCCTCAGAGGTTTGTTAGAGAACCTTAGTGAACAAACAGTATCATGAAGGCAAAAAATACACACCAGACAAGTCAGGGATAAAGTTGTGGAAAAGTTTAAAGCAGGGTTAGGTTAGAACAAAAATATCTCAAGCTTTGAACATCCATCATCTGAAAATTGAAAGTATGGCACAACTGCAAACTTACCAAGACCGTCCACCTAAGCTGACAGGCTGAGCAAGAAATCATTAATCAGAGAAGCAGCCAAGAGGCCCATGATAACTCTGGAGGAGCTGCAGAGATCCACAGCTCAAGTGGAAGAATCTGTCCACAGGACAACTATTAGTGGTGCACTCCACAAATCTGGCCTTTATGGAAGAGTGGCAAGAAGAAAGCCATTGTTGAAAGAAGGCCATAAGAAGTCCCATTTGCAGTTTGTGAGAAGCCATGTAGGGGACACAACAAACATGTAGAAGAAGGTGCTCTGGTCAGATGAGACCAAAATTGAACTTTTTGGCCTAAAAGCAAAACGCTATACCCTGAAGACACCATCTCCACCGTGAAACACGATGGTGGCAGCATCATGTTGTGGGGATGCTTTTCTTCAGTAAAGACAGGGAAGCTGGTCAGAGTTGATGGGAAGATGGATGGAGCCAAATACAGGGCAATCTTAGAAGAAAACCCGTTAGAGTCTGCAAAAGACTTGCGACTGGGGCAGAGGTTCACCTTCCAGCAGGACAACGACCCTAAACATACAGCCAGAGCTACAATGGAATGGTTTAGATCAAAGCATATTCATGTGTTAGAATGGCCCAGTCAAAGTCCAGACCTAAATCCATTTGAGAATCTGTGGCAAGACTTGAAAATTGCTGTTCACAGATGCTCTCCATCCAATCTGACAGAGCTTGAGCTATTTTGCAAAGACGAATGGGCAAAAATGTCACTCTCTAGATGTGCAAAGCTGGTAGAGACATACCCAAAAAGACTTGCAGCTGTAATTGCAGGGAAAGGTGGTTCTACAAAGTATTGACTCAGGGGGGCTGAATACAAATGCACCCCACACTTTTCACTTATTTATTTGTAAAGAATGTTGAAAACCATTTATCACTTTCCTTTCACTTCACAATTATGTGCCACTTTGTGTTGGTCTATCACAGCCGTCACTAAATGGCGGCCCGCAGTCTGAGTCCGGACCGAGCTACGCTTCTGCTCGGACCGCCAGGCCGCCAGTATAATCATAAATGTCCGCAACTGTTTGTTTGCTGGGACCGCAGGTTTTTCCAGCAACTAGTGACGCTGCGTGCGTGCGCCCGCCCCCTGCTCCTCACCGCAGGTCTCGGAGTTGAAAAGCTTGCACGGCCGCGAGTAGGGGCGTGATATCACGTGCGCGCCCCGTCCCCCTGCTGTTCGCGGTTCCCGGTGTTCTGACGAGATGACACCTGGTCCTGACTCTGTATGTGGGCCACATGTTAGATAGTGATCACTAATGGGCATATTTATATTGTGCACACTGCTGAGCATATTTTTTTTATGTTAAGGGGCACTCTGATGGACAAATTTTATTTTAAGGGGCACGCTGATGAGTATATTTTTAATGTGCAGACTGATGGGCATATTTTTTTAAGGGGCACACTGATGGACACATTTTGTTGCGCCCATCAGCGTGCCCCTTAAAATAAAATGTGCCCATCAGAGTGCCCCTTAAAATAATAGGTGCCCATCAGCGTGACCCTTATTTTATGTTAAGGTGCATGCTGATGGGCACATTTTATGTTAAGGGGCACTCTGATGGGCATATTTTATTTTAAGAGCAACACTGATGGGCACATTTTGTATTAAGGGGCACTCTGATGGGCAGATTTTACGTTAAGGGGCACGTTTTGTTGTGCCCATCAGAGTGCAACTTAATATAAAATGTGCCCATCAGGGTGCCCCTTAACATAAAATTTGCCCATTAGAGTGTCCCTTATTTTATGTTAAGGGGGACTCTGATGGGGACATCTGATGTAAAGGGGCACTGTGATGGGGACACCTGATGTAAATTAGCGCCGTGATGGGGACCCCTGATTTAAAGGAGCGCTGTGATGGGGACACCTGATGTAAAGGGGCACTGTGATGTGGACAACTGATGTAAATGAGCGCTGTGATGGAGACCCCTGATGTAAATGAGCGCTGTGATGGAGACCCTTGATGTAAAGGGGCGCTGTGATGGGGACCCTTGATGTAAAGGGGCACTGTGATGGGGACACCTGATGTAAAGGGGCACTGTGATGGGGACACCGGATGTAAATTAGCGCTGTGATGGGGACCCCTGATTTAAAGGAGCTCTGTGATGGGGACACATGATTTAAAGGAGCGCTGTGATGGGGACACCTGATATAATAGACCCCTGGTCTATCACATAAAATCCTAATAAAATACATTTACGTTTTTGGTTATAACAAAACAAAATGTGGAAAAGTTGTTGGGGTATGAATATTTTTTCAAGGCACTGTAGATGTGCAAAGTTAGTGGAGGCCTATCCTAACAGACTAAGCCTAGGTTTCCACTATTGAGACCTGAAAGTCGTGCAATTTTTTGCTGCGACTTAAAGCAATACCTGTGTATTTTTGAGGTCTATGGACCTCAAGTTGCATCAAAGTGGGACCAAATTAGTGCAGGGGCTGCGACTTGAAGTCGCACAGATATGAACGGTACTCATTGAAAATCATGGGGTACAACTTGTCATGCGATTTTGCAGTCCCAAGTCGCACTAGTGGAAACGTAGCCTAAAGGCTTTAAATCAAAAGGTGGTTTAACAAAATACTGACATAAGGAGGGTGATTCTTTTTCCAACTCAGTGATTCCGTTTTTGAATTTATTTTTATTTTTCCTCTGACATGTTGGTGTTATATCTTTTACTTGGATGTTATAAGTTGCACCAAGTAAATACACCTGGAAAAAACAAAAACTGTGTCTGTCTTCATTTCAGACGGCAAAGCAACAAAGTGTGATAATTTTTAAAGGGGGTGATTCTTTTCCATACCCACTGTATTGGCCTAATTTTATGAAGAAATTTGATTTTTACATTTTTTTATTGGATGTGTTTTATAGCAGAAAGTAAAAAATTGTTTTTTTTTTCAAAATTTCTTCCTGTTTTTGCTTTTAGCGCAAAAAATAAAAAACAGTGGCAATCCAATACCACCAAACGAAATGTCTATTTGTGGTAAAAAATGGACATAAATTTTATTTTAGTACAGCAATGCATGACCGCGCAATTCTCAGTTAAAGTAACGTAGTGACGTATCGCAAAGAATGGCCTGGTAACGAAGGGGAGGTTTGGAGGTCAAGTGGTTAAATAAAGAACTAAAAAAATACAATAGATCTAAACAGTTGTACACATATTATGCAAAATAAAAAATGGTAACTATTAACATTTTATTTTGAAGGGCCTCTGCTTTTAAAAATAAAAACAATTGTTTGGGGGTTTAAATGATTCTATGGTGAAAAAAAATTGAATTTCACCATGTGTGTGAAAAATTAAAATATTGCTCTGGTAGGAAGGGTTGTTATAAGATATGTGAACACACTGACACCACAGCACATGGTGACAAACGAAAACTATATATTTTTTTTTTTTCTCCTTACTGGACCACTATGCCTTGTATAGGTTCCCTGTTCAGCACACTGGGGGACATGTCAGCTCTGTAAGGGGTGGGCTCTTTGACATTGCAAACCATGGAGAAATACTTTCCCAGTCTGATTATATTGTGCTCCACAAGCATGAAATGGTCAAGGCTGTGATGTTGCACATAGTAGGTAATTAATTTCCCCATCTGTATATGTAGCACTACTCAAGCGTGGCCCTCTGCTGTCATTCAAATTAGTGACTTGGGGGGGGGGGGGGGCTTGTCTGGAAACCCGACTACAGAGATACAGGCACATTGTGTAACTCTGACAAGGAAACACTGAGAGGCAGACTCGCCACACCAACATGGATCTGCTTCCTTGCTTGGCGTACTCAGACTGGAAAAGCACAGGAGAGGAACTGACAGGATCACCAGGAAATTGTGTGAAAAATAAGAAATCCAACTACCACAGGCTACACGTACAAAGAATGAACTCCATGTATCTGCAATAAAAATATAGGGTTAGCTTACACATTAAATCATTATTAAACCCTTTAACACTTTATAATCAGTTTTGAACAGATAAAGGTTTTAAATAAATAATAAAAAAAAGCTGATCATTTTAATCACCCCTGCCATTGGTAAATGGTTTGTCTCATCTCTGTAACTGATACATTCTGCTGGCTGGATCACCAGATGAAACTAGAAGAAAGAAAGCCTTAAAAAAGCAAACTAATGCAGCCATCACATCTAAGAATTGGTAAGCTGCAATATACAGTATTGAATGCTTGCTTTTGGATTTATTACCACTTTAACCACTTGCGCACCGCCTGTCTGCAATGTACTGCGGACAGGTGGCACGCACAGGCAAAGCGATGTACCCATATGACGATGCCTCCTTCCGGGGTTTGGGCACGTGCATCCCTGCCTGGCACCCACTGTGATTGCAGCAGGAGCCAGTCAGCAGATCCTGGCCAATAATACACAGCAGAGACCTGCTTATTGGCTTTGTCCAATCACAGCCCAGAGCTCTGTGTTGACATTCAGCACAGAGCTCTGTACAGAGGAAACAATCTCTCTGTTTCTCATGCCTGCAAAGCGAGGATGAGAAACAAAGAGATAAGTTCGTAAAAGAAGCACACGTTACACACAGTTAAAGTGGAGCTCCACCCTAAATTTTCACTTCTGGTAATTGGAACCCTCCCCCCCTCCGGTGTCACAATTTACACCTTTCAGGGGGGAGGGGGGTGAAGATACCTGTCTAAGACAGGTATTTTCACCCACATCCGGGAGTCCTGTCTCCGGGAATCTGCGGGAGTGACGTCACTTCCCCCAGACTTCCCGTAGTGTTCTGGGAGACACTCGGCTCCCAGAACACAGGAGGACGAATCAGAACGGCGCAGCGCGACTCGCGCATGCGCCGTAGGGAACCGGGCATGAAGCCTGGTTCCCTCAGCGAGGATGGCGGAGGGAGCAGCAGAGCGACGACCGATCGCTCGTCCTCTGCTGCGGTCGTCGCTGGGCTCCAGGACAGGTAAGTGTCCAAATATTAAAAGCCAGCAGCTGCTGTAGCTGTAGCTGCTGGCTTTTAATATTTTTTTTTCCGGCGGAGCTCCGCTTTAAGCTTAGTACACATGATCAGAAAATTGGCCGAAAAATAAAAATATTTAAGTGATCGTATGATAATCTGTTATTAGTACACAGCTTTCGAGAGCCAATCACGACAGTTCATCTCAAATTACCGTATATACTCGAGTATAAGCCGAGGTACCTAATGTTGCCTCAAAAAACTGGGAAAACTTACTGACTCGAGTATAAGCCGAGGGTCATCCTTACTGTTCTCCTATCCTCACTGTTCTCCTATCCTCACTGTTCTCCTATCCTCACTGTTCCCTAGCTCGCTATTTTACATTGTAAATCGTACCTGTAAAGAAGTTGCGGCTGCGGCGTCCATCGTTCGAATTCCGCGGTCTCTTCCTGTTCCTTCCGTGATAGGCGGAGAGTGTCTGATGAGAATCGCCTATCACGATCATTCTCTCATCCTCAGTTTCCCAGCAGACACTGTGTTGGGTGTTCCGCCAATCACAGACGTCTGCTGGGAAACTGAGGATGAGAGAATGATCGTGATAGGCGATTCTCATCAGACACTCTCCGCCTATCACTGAAGGAACAGGAAGAGACCGC
This sequence comes from Rana muscosa, assembly GCA_029206835.1. Classification (NCBI taxonomy): domain Eukaryota; kingdom Metazoa; phylum Chordata; class Amphibia; order Anura; family Ranidae; genus Rana; species Rana muscosa. The sequence continues at coordinate 781,687,684 of CM055121.1, forward strand.
GGAATTCGAACGATGGACGCCGCAGCCGCAACGTCTTTACAGGTACTATTTTCAATGTAATTTTTTTTGCTGACTCGAGTATAAGCCGAGGGGGGGGACTTTCAGCCCAAAAAAAAGGGCTGAAAATCTCGGCTTATACTCGAGTATATACGGTATCTGAAGGGACAAACAATTTTTTTTTTCTCGTGCGATACCAGATCATACGGTTTTCGTTTAATCAGTACAGTTTTCATCCGAAAAAAATCAGAAGAGCAAGACCATGCATGCTTAGAAACGAAAGAGTACATTACATCACTTTCGAAGTTGAATTCTTTTGAATGAGAATTTTTGTAAGTTGAGTAACCTCTTCATTTTCATTTAAAATTTGAGACTAGCATGCAAAAAAAAAAATGGACGATCATTTTGTCCGATATTCTCATTGTGTGTATGAGGCTTTAACCACTTCCCGCCCGGCCTATAGCAGCCTGACGGCAGGGCGGTGGTTCAGTGATCCTGACTGGGCGTCATGACATTCAGCAGCATAACTGCTGCCGTGCACCCATGGGGGCGCGCATCGCGGCGATCATTGTTGCGGCGTGTCAGTCTGACACACTGCTACCCTGATCTCAGTAAAGTACTTCTGACGGAG